>BTPG01000006.1:191871539-191874039 GCA_036245525.1 Semisulcospira habei
GCTGACTCGCACTGTGTTTGTATATTCTTTGTTAATTCGAGACCCAAAACACCCTCGCTGTCCTAGGAACATGGATTCAAAGTGGTGTCAGCAAGAGGCATAGATCCTCATGAGCCCCCGCAACTGCGGGGCTCATGAGGATCTATGCCTCTTGCACATTTTGAGGATCTATACTTCTTGAGGATCTCTATACCTCTTGAGGATCTATACGTCGTGAGAATCTATACCTCTTGAGGATTTTGAGGATCTAAACCTCTGGAGGATTTTGAGGATCTATACGTCTTGAGGATCTAGTTGAGGATCTATACCTCTTGTGGATCTATACATCTTGAGGATCTATACCTCTTGAGGATCTATACCTCTTGCATATTTTCTAGGCACTGAACGGATTAGTCAGATCTAAAGAACAGCTCTGCCAGACAAAAAAAAAAAAACTTATTTGGAATTGCTGTTTTAGTGCGGTATCCTCGTATGGAACACACACATACACGCACACACAATTGCCATATCAAGTTGTGTGATTACGTCACATCTGATCACGTGTGGGAAGAGACACTTCACACCCACCAAATGCCTGGCGTATGTGACCTGAGGTTTGCGTGTACATGTATGTACAATATCATACTCCACGTTTTGAGAATGATAGCAATCCTGATCCTGTGTGCCAACTTTTTACCGTTTGGTTGTGTGTTTGTATGTGAACTGTCCATGTTTATCAAGGACGACACAAATTGTGGCAGTGCTCTCAGACGAAAACTCCCTCGTGTTTGTGTGTAAAGTGCCCGCTGTAAGGACGGTTTGTTAGCGCTCATCTCTCGGCTCTGATGATACTTTTTGTGCGAGTGTTTGTGTGTGAATTGTCCGTGTTTCGAGGATAACCCAGATTGTGATAGTGCTGATGCCCTGAGAGGGATCGAGAATCCCTTTGGCCAAGGGCGACACAGAGAGATCGGTAAATCTCCTCAAACAGAGGCCGAGATTTGAGGCGTTTATACAGACGGACAATGCCGCAGTCTTATTTGTATGTCAAACCCCCATCACCTTCCTTGGACTGAGAAAGTGTTATACATGAGGCTACCCAACAGTTAATCTGCACTACGTTGAAGGCTGGTCGACAGGCACTAGGAAGATGATATCACTCGAAAGGAGAGACCATTGCGAGCAAGAGGCATAGATCTTCACGAGCCCCTGTGATGTAGGGGCTCATGAAGATCTGTGCCTCTTGGGGCCGAGGTTTGGTGCTGATTTTCGTGTGACCTTCTCACGCTAAAACTCGTCTGCAGCATGAATGGCATTCCGAACTCGGCGCTGAAATTCTGCGCATGCCCACTGGTCGCCCGGACGCCAGATCAATGGGCGGTGACGTGGAGAGTAGAGGAAGTGACGTAGTATGTGCAAATAGTGTCAAACGAGGCTGATGGGTTAGAAAGTGCGTCTCCATACCGCAAGAAGGTTGGAAGCAATTTTGTTTACGACAGCGGGACAAAGTTGGATTGTAGAAGACATGCACAAATTTGACAGTTGTCTAAAGAGTGTATTTGAGGCTGTCTAGGCCGGACGCTGGAGACGGTGCCTGAAGAATGAGGGATACACGGTAGTTTTATCCACAGAACTAGCCTCAACAGCCTGTCGGAAATCAGTAAGACTGCTGAAATGTACCATGATCGTCGTTACGCAATCTAATCGTAATAATTGTGCGCTTTTGTTTCTACCTTACGGTCGTGTCCGTGGGATTCAGAATCTAAACCCAGCACATCACACACACACACTTGCATAATTATATACTAACGAGCAAAAGAAATGCGACATTTTTGGAATCATCGGAAACATTTTAATCCGATGATTCCATAACTGTCGCATTTCTTTTGCTCGTCAGTAAATATGTTTTGTAACTTATGGCCAAATTGCAAAACAGTTTTCTGCTGAGTCGATAACTGAGCTGATTTTGTCATCTCGACATTCCCGGCAGCTAAAAACGTACACTTCGATCAAACGCCCTTCGCTCAGGCATATCTGTGTATGTTGTTACTGGTTGCCGCGTCTGTCAAACGCCCTTCGCTCAGGCATATCTGTGTATGTTGTTACTGGTTGCCGCGTCTGTCAAACGCCCTTCGCTCAGGCATATCTGTGTATGTTGTTACTGGTTGCCGCGTCTGTCAAACGCCCTTCGCTCAGGCATATCTGTGTATGTTGTTACTGGTTGCCGCGTCTGTCAAACGCCCTTCGCTCAGGCATATCTGTGTATGTTGTTACTGGTTGCCGCGTCTGTCAAACGCCCTTCGCTCAGGCATATCTGTGTATGTTGTTACTGGTTGCCGCGTCTGTCAAACGCCCTTCGCTCAGGCATATCTGTGTATGTTGTTACTGGTTGCCGCGTCTGTCAAACGCCCTTCGCTCAGGCATATCTGTGTATGTTGTTACTGGTTGCCGCGTCTGTCAAACGCCCTTCGCTCAGGCATATCTGTGTATGTTGTTACTGGTTGCCGCGTCTGTCAAACGC
>BTPG01000006.1:191880367-191925840 GCA_036245525.1 Semisulcospira habei
ACATCACCTCGATACAAAGTACAGAGACCAAAATCAAATGATTTTGACGGACGTCCATCTTCGTAGAAGCTTTTCGTTTGTCCGGAGAGACCGGTCACGTCCGATATTTGTGTTTCAAAAGATACGGCTAATTTGCCGTCTCCAGTCGGACAGACCGACACAACGTACGCATCTGGGTCGTCACTGCAACAAAAAGCTGGTGTGACCTTTACTCCTGGGATAGATTTCTGAATGGGGGTCTGCTTTTTAGTGGTTCGTCCTATGTATGACTGCATATGACCTTTTATGTTCTTTTTCTGAGTGCCGCAAAACTGAGTGTCGACATCCGCATCGTCTGTCTGTAAGTCTTTGTCAACGGAGACGATTTCGTGTTCAAGGGCAAAAGTGCAGACAGGAAAGATTTTCACTTGTTTTTCGATGATGTGCTGTAAACCCCATTCCGCCTCTAACGACCGCTCAAGGTCAAAAACAGCCTGATGGTCGTCCAGGGCATTGAGAATTTCCACAGCATGCTGGTGCAATCCAGACACCAGAGCAAGTTCTTTCTCCAAGCATGTGACGTCATGCTGTAGTTGGCAGTCGATCTCAACATGCAAGGCGTCCAACTCGAGAAGAGCGCTGTCACGGCAGTCATCGACAAGGGACACTAGTTCAGCATGACGTGCACGGATAGTGGCCTCTACCGCTTGTCGCATGACCTTCACCTGCTGCCTGTTGTCAGACATTTCCTGCACGTGTGACGTCAGACAGCCGGCGTGATCCTGCAGGCGGCCGGAGATAACCTGCTCCACATGGCCTCTGGCGTCGGATACTGCCTGCAACAGACCTTTTGTCACGTGTCCCTCATGGTCTGACAATTTGCACACGGAGCAGATGACGGCGTTGCACGTGACACACAGAAAGTGCAGCGTTTGGTCGCCATGCAGTGAGCATTTTGGTCCCCCACTGGCTGTCAGGTGGCTGGAAAGGAACACGTTTTTTACTTTTTTGATAAACATGTTCACGCTGGTTGAGGGTGACTTCTGTGGACACGCTGGACAGCGAAATGCTTGTGGATCTTCAGCGAGAACATTGTAGCAGGCGTGGCAAAGTCTGTGAGCGCACTCAAGCACAGCAACACATGTTGTCCTTTCCTCCCGCAAACACTTCACACATGTTAGGAGACTGTTTGTCGTGCTTTGTGCAGTGTTGTCGTGCCGTGCAGTATTTACATTTGACGTGCTTCTCCGTCGTCTCCGATGTCTTTGTCGTTTCCTGGCCATGTTGTATCAGTGGAAAGTTCAACAAACAAAATAACAAGTTAATCGACCTGTGTTAGTGCTTTGCAAGCCACCGACAGACTCGATCTGTCGACAAATTCTGTCACCATTTACAGACGTTAGTCCTTCCAGACGAGTAATGTATACACCGTGCGCAGTGGGCTCAGGCGAATGATACGACAGCTCTTGTTTGTGGCATATATGAAGCCGAGTGCGGTTAACCGGCGCACGTGACCAGCCAGCGAAAACTGATTTAAGAGACATAGGCGCCTGACTAGTGCGTGTTGACATACGGTTGAAACTGATACGGCTTTTCCTAGTTGTTACCCACCGTGCGCACGGTACACACTCAATTAGTAAATTCATTGCAGGCGACTAAGGCCATCTCACGGCGGTCCATAGTACAATACTTAGTATACTCGGCAACACAAGTTAAGGACCTTTTGAACAAAAACACACCACCTGAACCATGCGTGCAAACCAAATATAGCTTTAGTATTGAACATAATATGTGCACTATTGCTGATGATAATCTTCTCTGATCCAAGTTATGTCTAGACCTGATTTTGCTGTACTGTCCCATACTGTCTCATGTTTTGTGGCTAGAAGCCAGACTGATCGTCTCCAGTCGGACAGACCGACACAACGTACGCATCTGGGTCGTCACTGCAACAAAATGACCTTTACTCCTGGGGTTTTCGTTGATCTTTTACATAACTTATACCTGGATGTGTAGTTTAATTTGGCAGATGATGGGAAAAGGCACAACATGTCATCTGACAAAGTGTCACTCGCGGGCGCCATCTTGTGCTCACACCGTAGCACCTCCATTGTCAACATGATGATTTATTCTTCAGTAATACAGCGCTTTTCTATACTGAGCGTCCCGGCCTTCCCCACTTATGCAGGCTCGGAACGCGTATTGGCTTGGTATCAGCTGCCAATTGGCCCAGAGCGGTCGTGTACACACCGCTCTTTAGTGACAGGTATGCACAATCCCGGTACGCACCGATGGTCAGTCTTATAAGTGCAGTTGGCCATATTGTCCAATTAGTGTTGTAGTAACCCTGCAGTTTTTGCCTCATTTTCCGCTTATTTGATACATCATCATGGGCCTGTTTTACAAAACCGGAACTATATTTCTTTCTGGTACTACAGAACCAACATCTGAGAAGTAATAACTAAACCAGTATTATTTGACTGATGATCTGTTTGAGCTGATTAGAGCAAGGTGTGACCTTTGAATTGACATATTAAAATCGAGCTGGTCCTTAACTTTTCGTGTTTAGCCTAATATCAGTTATACTATCGTCGCGTGTGTGCAGGAGCTCAAACTCAGAAACCATATTTTGTATATCAATATGTACTCTCATGCGCCTATGTTAAAGCAGTGCGTTTTCTTGCGGATATTTTTGGCCAGTTGGAAAATCCAGGGTGCACAGCGCAGCGCGTGCTCTGTAGCGCTTTACTATTCACTGTATTCCGTTTATTCCGGCAGCTCAACAGGTTAGTAGCCGGGGCAGGTCCTGGGAATACATGGCAACTATGCACATATACACGCTGGCTTTCTGCCAACTCGCCGGCGCTAACGTGACAGATAAAACGACCAAACAGTATCCTTAGCCTAGGGTTTTTAGGCCGTTGTTGTTGTTTGTTTGTGTTTTATAGTGTTTGTTTTGGGGTGGGTTTTTTTTTTTTGCACTAAATGCCTTTCTTTGTCCAGAGTGACATAAAGCGGTTAACTCCTTCACAGCCGAGAAAAAACGAACTGATCATATAGTACAAACATAGATCTTATGAGCCCAAGTGGCTGCGGGGGCCCATGTAGATCTATGTCTCTTGCTGAAACTATGATCAATTTGTATCCACTGCGGGACGGTTGTGTGTGTTTTTTGTTTGTTTTTTTCGTTGAATGAACAAATATCTCAACAGAATAAAAAGTGTTGTAGTAGCAGGAACGGCGTGAAAAAGGAAACTATATAATAAAACTGAAAATGAAAACAAAAGCAAAAGAAGAAAGAAAACAGTGTTCTGGCTAAGCCGCACCACACTGAGTTCTGTAGTAGGAAGCCCACTGATTAACCTGCGAGTCCTGCTATCGTGTCGCTGAACTTGGACCTCACTCCTAGCCGCGCTGCATACCGCACGGCCCAGAAAGAAAGAAAAAAAAAAACCTGAATAACGCCACCCGACTGAGGTAAAGTCGCTCACGTTTTCCCGGCCCCTGGTTCCGTATTACTGCAGACTCGGTGAAACCAACCCATCTACAAGAGGCCGGCATAGATTCGCATGTGCCCCTGCATTCGCAGAGGCTCATGTGGATCTGTACCTGTTGCTGACATCACTTCAAATTCATGTGCCTTGTGCGGCTGGGATCTTTCCTTTTGAAGTGACGACTTCGCACGCACAATCTGCGACCAGTGACTGAATGGTAGCGAAGGCGGGGTTCACTCTAGTTTGAGTCGATTCGGAGTTTCCCGAACATCCTCCAGCGCCAAGTTTCAACTGAGTAGTGCGGGAAATTGATAGATAGTGCTTTATAATTACTTTAAATTAGTAACGCCTGAAACAGAACCAGATTAATCAGGCAATCCGCAAGAGCTG
Organism: Semisulcospira habei; assembly: GCA_036245525.1. Classification (NCBI taxonomy): domain Eukaryota; kingdom Metazoa; phylum Mollusca; class Gastropoda; family Semisulcospiridae; genus Semisulcospira; species Semisulcospira habei. Next base: position 191,884,231 of record BTPG01000006.1, read on the forward strand.
CCTTGGTCGATCATGTTTACCTCGCTTGATGCTGTGCTTCGTCGCGGATGATTCTGCAATAATTATCAGCCGCCACATGGCGCTGGAAGCAACAGAATAAATCGTTGAATAGATTGTAAATGGTTACCTCCCTTAGACCGAATCCGTCAGTTTCTCCACAATTTAGGACACAATGCCGGATGCACTTTCTAAGGTGAGTTGCGTAAGCACTTTATTTGGGGGACTTACGTGTACCGACTTACAATCGCCTCATCCATTTATTGAATTCAGGCAAACTTGTTCACTACCCACATGTGTTACTCGGGCTGTCAGCCACTATCCCGATACAGATCCGCGGGATGTTGCCGCGCCGCCAATAGCCTGGCCTATACATGATGGCGGTATAATAATGCCATGATAGTAGTATTGACTCACACACTGCTATCCTCAGTAGCAAAACGTCTTCGGGCCCACGACGGCAGCAGTGGGCCCGCGCCACAGGACTTCAGTTTGCCGTACTGGGCTATTTTGGAGTCATGCACTACAACTAGTAAGGCAGTCAGTCTGAAGCACAGCTGCCGGCGGTCACGTCAGTCAGTAGTGTAGTTTGCATCGCCGCGGACTTGAAGGGCCGGTTAAACTGATGAGGGCGCGTGATTAACCCTTATCATTCGGAATACACCAGTGTGTGAAATCAGTTTGACTAAAATAGTTCAAGTAGTAGTGCCAGAATAGCTTGGCGCCTCTAGGTGCCAAGCTATTCTGGCACCACCTTTGTAGCTAAAGCCATTGGTCTATATCCTTATCTGTAAGTACTGTAGTGTAGCTTGCATATATGGCAGTGTACAAATTAGAAACTTTTAGCCTCAGTATGATATGGGTTAAACATACAGAGTGAGTCCTTAATTAAATAGCCTCTACGCGATGTCAGTCGTGTGAAAACATGCCAAGAGACACTGTCAGTGTTTCACCCTTGTACGTCACAGTGACCGACCGTACCACTGAGTCAAAGCCGGCACTATGATATCAAGCCTTTAGACACCAGCACTCACGTCATAGTTGTCAGTCAGTTTAGTTACTGTATACAGGGTGCATGTAGGGTCAGTTGCTGTCATGGCTTCAGGAAGACCGGCTTTGCTTCTCAGTATGTCCTTGAATCTCCAATTACTAAAGTTAGCAGTTGAGTCATGAGTCGTGATTAAGTTGTCGTTACCGTGCAACATTTATCACGGATGATAACTGACGAGCGTCTTAACGAGTCGGCGTCAGTAACACGGCAATCACGTGTCTGACCAGTTTATAACATATTATTTTGTTTTCCCGCCTCCTAGTCTCGCATGCGCACAAAATCCGTGTACTTTCAGTATTTGCCTCGCGTTGTGTTCAAAAGTAAAGTTACCTGCGCAATGAACTAATCACAGTATCCAGAAAAAAAAAAAACCTATTTTGACTGGATTTGGTGTTTGTTGCTGTTAGAATTTCTACTGACTTACCAACGTGCGCTCGCACGATCGCACAGTCATGCGGCCGGACAGACGTACGCACAAACCAACCTCTCGCACGCACACAAGCACAGTCTCGCTCTCTCAGTCTGTCTAGCTAAGCATCATAAGATAGAAGTAAGGTTCCAAGATTTATTTACACAAGAAAAGCATTCATGATGAAACAACATATCAAAATTAGTCAAACAAATGCAAGTACTACTACATAACCTTAAACACCTTAGGCCTAACACCTATACCTTCTCAAATGTACTTTCTGTAATACGACGTGATCCCTAAGAAGCTCCTGACTTCTAAAACACTAGTAGGGACGGGCCAGTTAACGACTGCCTCTACCTTCTTTGGGTTAACACTTTGTCCCTTTTTTTGAAACAGCATGCCCTAGGAAAGTGCATTCGCTCTGCAGCAACGAACATTTCGAGGGCTTGAGCTTCAGATTGGCATCTCTGAACTTCTGCAAGACAACTTGACCTTGAGATTTTCCCGGTGCCTGTTCCTCTGTTCTGCCTAGACAAATTAATGACATCATCAATGTAGACTAGACACCTCTCAAAAAGAACACCACTCAAAGTCATCTCCATGAGTCTCTCAATGAAGTAGCTGGGGCTGTTGCATAGCCCAAATGGCATGACCTTAAACTGGAAAAGACCTTTATGCGTAGCGAACGCTGTCTTCCGTTTATCATTTTCATCCATCTCAACTTGGAAGAAACCCTGCGCTAAGTCAAGAGTTGAAAACCAACATGAACCTGACAAAGCATCAAGCGATATGGGGTAAAGGATAAGCATCTTTGCGTGTCAACTGGTTCAACTTCCTATAGTCAACGCAGGACCTAGTTGTGCCATCCTTTCTTTTTTCTTTTTTTTCTTTTTTTTTTCCCAAGTACCACGTTAGCAGCCCAGGGGCTGTCACTGGGTTCTAGGATATCCTGCTTCAACATTTTGTCTATTTCCTCCTCCACATTTCTCTCTGAGCTATTGGAAGACGACGAGAGGGTAACTTGACATGTTTGCCACCTCCTGTGTCAATACATTGAATAGTGTGTTTCACTTTGTTTGTCCGCCCACGTTGTCCACCTAGAGACTGAAAAACATCCTGAAACTCTAAGAGCGCTTCTTTCAGCTTGTCTTTTGTCTCCTCGCTAACATCTGACGAAACATTAGCGACCAAATCCACTAAGTGACTAGGGAGTTTGTCATCCATATAGACCACTTCTTCCTTCTTTTCAGAACTAGTGGACAAAGAGTTCACTGAAAAACCAGTTTCTATGGACGCCACGACTATATCTGGCTTCACTACAATCTCTTTATCAGTAAAGTTGGTAACAGGGACAAGGATTTCTTCTTGTGACACCTGAACCATGCACCTTGGGACTACTAACCCTGTTTCACTCCTGAAACTCTCAACATCTTCTACCAGACCATCAGCTTTCTGTAACTGACACGGCTGAACGAAAGATGCCTTAACAAACACTGATTTCAGACATAGGGGGAACCCTAGTGAGTTTACACACTTTTACCTCTGCACTTGTACCTGAACTCTCTATACATAAGTGAACCACCTGCTTGCGTATCATCACTTGAAAGTACCTTGCGCTAAGTCAGTCCTAAGCTCCTAAACCTTTCCCTGCCCTGCTGCGTTTTCACTACGCACAGGCTCATTCCTGTCTCTCTCTTCACTTTTCAGGCATTGTCTGGCATAGTGCCCCTTCATTGCACTTCATCAGGATTGTTTCTAGCTTGTCTCCGGCCAACTGACGAGTCAGCGCTTTCGTTACTTTCTGGATCTCAGAAGTAAGTCTGTCACTCAGATTCTGGAAAGCCTTTGCTAAGCCTGACTCCGCTGAATTTTTCTCTTCGAGACTTCTCAGTACTGAACACCCTTAGCAGTAACATCACCCTGTCTTTCTGGGTCTTCTGCTTTCCTGTCATCAAATCTCTCATCGAACGACTCAAATTCACTAGCCAACGGCTGAACAAAACATGCCTTCACAAACACTGATTTCAGACGTAGGGGGAACCCTAGTGAGTTTACACACTTTCACCTCTGCACTTGTACCTGACTGTGACTCTCTTTCTTCAAGTGAATCACCTGCTTGCGTATCATCAAAGTACCTTGCGCTAAGTCTAGCACGCCACCGTACTTCTGCATGAAATCAGTGCCTAGAATACCTGACGAACTGCCTAAGTCTGCAACTACTTATCTTGGCTTGACTTCGCGAACGAAAATTCTATAGGGCTTGCCCACGTCGTCTGCAGGCATTTTCGTGACTGCGGAGGCCAATCCGGGAAAGGCAGGTTCGACCGCAGTGGCTGCAGGGGAAGGTCTGGTCAGGGTTCTGAGTTACGACAACTCTGTTTTTTCTCCTGAGCCGCTTGTCCTTGAGGTTAGCTCTGCGAGAGTCCTCAAAGGAGACGGCTGCCTTGTGAATGGTGGAGCGCCAGGTGTCACGGTCCGCAGCAAGCGAAGACCACTGGCGGTGGTCGATTTGGCAGGCACTAAGTGACTTCTTGAGACCGTCTTTGTATCTCTTCTTTGGTGCCCCTCTGTCTCGGTGTCCAGTGGCGAGCTCGCCGAACAGAGTGATCTTGGGTAGGCGATGATCCTCCATCCTGGAGACGTGCCCCGCCCAGCGAAGCTGTGTCCGCAGCAGCAAAGCCTCGATGCTCAAAGTTTCCGCCTGTTCAAGGACCTCGACGTTGGTGACATAGTCACTCCAGTGAATGCTGAGGATGGTAAGCAGGCAGCGCTGGTGGAAGCGTTCGAGGAGTCGTAGTTGGCTGCGGTAGAGGGCCCAGGACTCGGAACCGTACAGCAGGGTGGTGAGGACGACAGCTCTGTACACGCTGATCTTGGTGCCTTTTTTCAGCTGTTGATTGTGCCACACCCGCTTGAATAGTCGCCCGAAAGCACTGTTCGCTTTTGCCAGCCTGTTGTCCAGCTCCTTGTCCAGCTTGGCGTCTGACGTGATGATGCAGCCAAGGTAGGTAAACTGGTGTACAGACTTCAGTTCAGACTCGCCGATGGTGATATGGGGAGGGCGATGCTCTTCCTTGGGTGCTGGCTGATGAAGGACCTCTGTCTTTTTCAGACTGACCTCAAGTCCAAAGAGCTGGGCGGCATCTGCGAAGCAGGACGTAATGCGCTGCAAGGCTCTCTCTGTGTGTGCAACGAGGGCAGCGTCATCAGCAAAGAGAAACTCACGAATCAGTTGGTTTAGGGTTTTCGTGTGGGCCTGCAGTTGTCTGAGGTTGAACAGGCTGCCATCGAGACGATACCTGATGTACACTGCGTCGTCATCGTCGAGGTCCACTGTGGCCTGCTTCAACATCATGCTGAAGAAGATGGTGAAGAGGGTCGGTGCCAGCACGCAGCCCTGCTTCACGCCGTTGCGAATAGGGAATGGTTCTGAGAGGTCACTGTTTAGTCTGACCTGGCCTTGCTGGTCCTCGTGGAGCTGGACGATCATGTTGAGGAACTTTGGGGGACAGCCTAGTCGCTCCAGGATCTGCCAAATACCTTGCCTGCTCACAGTGTCAAACGCTTTTGTTAGGTCGACAAACGTTACGTACAGCCCTTTGTTCTGCTCGCGGCACTTCTCCTGAAGCTGTCTCAGCACAAAGACCATGTCGGTGGGAGGTGGTCTTCAGCGATGGCAGGTACCAGCCGATTCAGGAGCAACCTTGCGAGAATTTTCCCGGCAATGGACAGCAAGGTAATTCCACGATAATTAGAGCAGGCAGACTTCTCTCCTTTGTTCTTGTACAGGGTGATGATGACTGCATCACGGAGATCCTTTGGTAGTGTTCCTTTTTCCCAGCAGCAGAGAAATAGGTCGTGGAGCTTGTTGTGCTTTGCTGGGCCTCCATGTTTCCATATCTCTGGCGGGATTCCGTCAATGCCCGCTGCTTTGCCACTCTTGAGCTGGTGGATGGCTGTGAGGGTCTCTTCGGCGGTGGGCGGTTCGTCCAATTCAACCTTTAGTGGAAGGTGTGGGATTTGGAGGATGACTGTTTCTTGAACAGTGCGCTCAGCGCCGAAGAGGTCCTGAAAGTATTCCGACCAGCGGTTCAAGATGGAGGTATTATCTGTGAGGAGCGCCTGTCCATCAGCGCTTCGCAGGGGACTTTGTACCAGGTGCCTAGGGCCATACACTGCTTTCAGTGCTTCGTAGAAGCCCCTGTAGTCACCGTTGTCAGCGCAGAGCTGGGTCCTCTGTGCGAGTCTGGACCACCACTCGTTCTGGAGTTCTCTAAGCTTGAGCTGGAGACTGCTGCAGATGAGGCGGAAGGCAGACTTCTTCACAGGGCAGGAAGGCTGGGCTAGGTGGGCCTGGTGGGCGGCTCTTTTTTTTTGCTAGAAGTTCCTGGATCTCTACGTCGTTTTCGTCAAACCAGTCTTTGTTCCTCTTTCTAGCAAAGCCCAAGACTTCCACAGAAGATTTTACAATAGCAGTTTTCAGTTGTTCCCAGAGTGTTTCAGGGGAGGAGTCTGCTGGATCAACTGTGTCTTTGAGCATGCGCTGTAAATCGGCCTGAAGGGCAGCTTTCTTGTCGTCACGCTGAAGGCTGGCAACATCAAGCTTTTTCGGGGGGGGGGGGGGGGGGGGGCCTTTCTTGGGTTTCAGCTTGAGGCGGAGCCTGAGTTTGCAGCGAACAAGGCGGTGGTCAGTGTGGTATTCTGCGCTGGGCATCACTCTGGTGAGGATGACGTCACTGCGGTCCCTGACGCACTAGGACATAGTCGATAAGGTGCCAGTGCTTGGAGCGAGGATGCATCCAGGTGGTCTTTCGACTGTCCTTTTGCTGGAAAGTAGTGTTGGTGATGACAAGTTGCTGCTCTGCACAGAGCTCCAACAGTAGGCGACCATTGTCATTGCAGTTCCCAACGCCATGCTTGCCGAGGACTCCTTTCCAGGCTTCAGAGTCTTGGCCCACTCTGGCGTTGAAGTCGCCAAGGATGATGACTTTGTCGTCTGCAGGGGTGCTCTGCAGGAGGCTGCGCAGGTCAGAGTAGAACTTGTCTTTTTCTGCAGGCTCTGCCAGGAGGGTTGGGGAGTACACACTGAGAAGGGTGACGTATTGCTGGTGTCTCAGTGGGAGGCGCATGGACATGATGCGGTCGGAGTGACCCGTTGGTAGGTTTTCCAACTTAGTCGCAATGGGGGTCTTCACCATGAAGCCCACGCCTGAGAGCCGTCTTTCTGATGCAGGCCTGCCTGACCAGTAGAGGGTGTAGCCAGCGTCAAGTTCTTGGAGGCTGCCTTCCTCCGGGAGGCGTACTTCGCTGAGCGCGGCGATGTTGATGTTTAATCTCCGCAATTCATGGGCAATGAGGGCGGAGCGACGCTCAGGGCGTCCGCTGTCTGCTTTGTCGAGCATGGTTCGGATGTTCCAGCATGCTACGTTGAGTCCGGTCGTGGTCGTCATGAGAGTGGATCCGTTGTTTTTTCTTGTTTTCTGACCGCATGAAAAGATGCCCGTTGACCGCGGCTAGCCCACTGGGGTTACGAGGGGATGAGCTTTGGTTAGGCCACCTTTTCTAGGCCCCTCTCCGTGTGGAGCAAGCAGTGCTGTCCCTAGAGAAGGCTGCTTGGTCGTTCAGGGTGTGCCGAGTGACGTTGTCATCCCCAGGTCAACATCAGGCGACCAATATCCTGAACCGCCTGCATGCAGGTTTGAGACTGCGGCTTCCAGTGACATCTTTCACCTGCCGTTTCGCCCCTTGCCCATCGCTACAGGACTTGGAAAGTTCAGTGTCATAGTCCGTGGGCGTTTCCTAAAGCCTGCGCGGTGGAGCTTTTTGGTGGAGTGCAGTGTGCGCAGTACTGGCCCCACCCTTTAAACCCTTGGTTCGTTTGCCATGGCCTAGCAAGCTGGGACGGTGGCATCGAGGTCCTCAGGTCGTAGGTTTTATATCAGACTGTCCTTCCCCGGAGACACGGGGGCTTTGATGTCAGGGGTTTCCTCCCTTAGCCTTTCCGCAGCCAAGCGGCCAGGCCTGCAAGGCAGCAGGGGACTCGTGGGGATCGGGGTCGTCTATGTCCCGTGCAGATGTGAACATCTGCCCAATGCCCAGACAGACGGTGACACTTACCAGAGGAGAAAAATCCAACGCCGGAACCCGGTATCGAACCTCGCACCTTTGGCATTGGAGGCAGACGCCTTAACCACTGCGCCACTTCCCCGCCCCAACTACTACATCATGCCTAAACCTCTGTCCTCCTACTTTCAAACAAAGCGTGGCTTCGCCCTGACTTTCTAATGTGTCACCGCTAGCTGTGCAAAGATTCAACTTACTTCTCTTCAGAGCCGAGTTTTCCATGTTGACTAGCTTGAAGTCTCTGGCACTAATGACTGTGACAGCAGACCCGCTGTCTACTAAAAAGTCTAAAGAAACGTTTCCTATCGCTACTGGTGCCATCCAGCATCCAGTGTCTGACAGTACACATAAACACGGTCGTCTTACCACCTTCTGACATGCCGTCTCCTTCAGCTCCGTAGCCGGAAATTAATTCACTGAACATGACAACAGAGATATTGACAAGACTGAGACATAGACCCTCATTAGCCCCTGCAGCCGCGGGGGCTCATAACGATTTATGTCTCTTGTTTCTGTGTCAGTTCTTAGTGCCTAATTTTCCTGCTTCCACCCGTGTTCTTCGCGCGAATCTCGGTCAGCGTGCAGTCTAACGCGCAATATAAGAGTTTAATCCTTATCATTCGCAATACATCATCATCATCATCATCATCAGTCCCTTGCCCGAACTGGGCGTTGGGGGGACTGAAAGGCAGCAGCAGCAGACAGTGCTCTCCACTGAGTTCTATTTTGGGCGGTGGCAAGCAAGTCTGGCATCTCGAGTTCGGTCCATTCTTTTATGTTTGCGACCCAACTCTTTCTCTGACGACCTCGCCGACGACTTCCTTCGAGAGTGCCTTGGAGGATAGTCTTGGACAAGGTGTTGTGTCGGGTCACGTGGCCAAACCAAGCAAGCTTGCGCCGTTTCACGGTTGCCAGAAGGGGTTCATGTGGGCCCACCAGGGAAGTGACGATGCTCCGTACATATTCGTTGGTCTTGTGCTCGCGGTACGAGATGCGGAGCAACTTCCTCAGGCACTTGTTCTCAAAGGCCTGGATTTTCTTTTCTGAGTCTGCAAGCAGTGTCCAAGTCTCACAGCCGTAGAGTAGAATAGACACTACGAGGGACTTGTAAAGCCTGTACTTGATGGTGAAGCTGATGGAGTTACTTCGCCATATCCTGTCCAGCCTGGCCATTGCGGATGTTGCTGTACCTATCCTGATACGGATCTCTGCTATGCAACTACCGTCTTTGGACAGGGTGGCTCCCAAGTACTTGAAGCTATTGACCTCTTCTAGCTTCTGGCCGTTCATGTGAATGTTGCTGCTGCTGTCGCTTGTGGTGTTGATCATCACTTTGCTTTTATCCGTACTGATCTCCATGCCATAAGACCCTGCGCTACTTGAAAGTTTGTCTGTCAGGTTTTGGAGCTCACTATTGCTGCCTGCCATGAGGTCAATGTCGTCTGCGAATCGAAGATTGCACAGGGATCTGCCACCAATAGAGATTGAAGTATGGTGGTCGTGGAGGGTTTCCTGCATGATCTTCTCCAGGAATATGTTGAAAAGGACAGGAGAGAGCAGGCATCCTTGACGGACACCGATCGTCGTCCTGAAGAACTCGCCTGACTGATTGTTAAGTAGAACCGCGCTGCAGGCGTTCTTGTAAAGCGCTTCTATCATTTGGATCAGTCCCTCCTCTATGTTGAACGATCTCATGACTTGCCAGAGTCCGTCGTGCCAGACGCGATCAAATTCTTTCTTGAAATCAATAAAGTTGTGGTAGAGTTCGCGCTGATGCTGCAGATGTTTCTCGATCAGGACGCGGCAGTTGAAAATCTGCTCTACAGTGCTTCTTCCAACTCTGAAGCCAGCCTGTTCTTCTGCCAGCAGTTCCTCGGCGAAAGTTTTGAGGCGGTTGAGAATGATTCTAAGCATTACTTTGCTAGGGTGACTTATCAGACTGATAGTTCTGTAGTTCTGGCACTGTTTCAGGTTTCCTTTCTTGGGGAGCAGGATCACTAGAGACTGTGTCCATTCTACTGGCCATTTCTTTTGCTCCCAGATCTTTTGACAGAGTGTAGTGAGGACCTTCGTTGTTACTTCTCCTCCATGTTTCAACAGTTCAGCAGGTACGTTGTCTACACCTGGAGACTTTCCTCCCTTCAGGCCGCGTACGGCTGCTTCCACCTCTTCGCAATACACCAGTGTGTGAAATAAGTTGGACTCAGTACAATAGTTAAAGGGTAGTACCAGAATAGCTTGGTGCCTCTAGGCGCCAAGCTATTCTGTCACTACCCTTGAACTAAAGCCTTTGGTCTATATCCTTATCTGTAAGTACTGTAATGTAGCTTGCATATGGCAGTGAACACATTGGAAGCTTTTAGCCTCAGTAGAATATGGGTTAATACATTTTAGACATGCTGTGTAGACTAGGCTACAGACACTCCTGAAGTTAACTTTCAGGACTGACATGCCGCATAACTGTCTCCGACGCTAACGTCACCATATTAGTAGAGAATGAACCCGAGGCGGGGGGGGGGGGGGGGGGGGGGGGGGCAGGGGTCGGAGGGAGGCCGGGTTGGGGTGAAAGGAGGTGGGTTGGGGGGGGGGGTAGATATGATCGCCTACCTGGCTTGGTCATACCTCTACGTGACATGATACGCCGGCTGAACAGAGTATGCTTTGGCCCTCTGGCGACGATAGATACAAATTTATTTTTAGACTGATTCGACGGCCGAATGACTAGAAATAATGTGTGTCATGTTAACCTCCCCGCTCAGACCTTGCCTATCTCGTGAGTATTGGAGACTGAACATTCTTTTATGAAGGTGAGTTCAAGTGCATCAGTACATTATTTGCGTGTATACTTACAAAAACCCACGTCATGTTTTAACTTCAGAGTCAGTTCGAGCACCCTCATAATGTTTTACTCAGCGGAGTCAGCCACTCAGTCTCGACTGACAGCTTGGCACACGCAAAGCAGGTCATTTGTGGTGTCACAATCCGGCTGTCATGGCGGTGTGCAACATTCCAGTCATGCACACCGCCCTAAAATCACGATTCATTTGAGTCTGAGGCACAGATGAACTGAAGTTGGTCTCGGTAAGCAAGAGACATACAGACTCTCATTGGGTCCTTGGGCTTCGGCTGCAGAGCCTCGTAAGAATCTATGCCTTCTGCACCTAGAAATTTAAGTGATTAGATAAGAGTGCCAAATTAACCCTTTCCCTGCCACTGGACGCACACTTTGTTTCTGAAATCTTTGTTCAGTCAACGACCACAAGCCCAAACCGTAAGTTAGGCCGGGGGTAAGTTAGGCCGGGGGTGGATAAAATGTGATGTCAGCGAGAGGCATAGATCCTGACGACTCGCTGAGCACTTGAGTCGCGGGGTCTAGTTGCGACTCAGGATCTTTAATTTCCCATTCAAGTGGATTGTCAAGCTGAGTCCTTGAATAACTTCTATGCCATGTCGATATTTTGACGAGTAGTGAGATTCTTAAGACGCACGCACCGCCGCTCTCCCTCAACCTCCCCCCCCCCCCCCCACCCCCACCCTCACCCCCTCCCCCCCCCCCCCCTTTCCAGCTTTTCGATTTTTCAGCCCCTGGAAGCAAGGATAGCGTCGGGGAGGCCTTTATATCAGGTTGAAGGTCCCAAACTGATGACCAATAACACCAGTGGCATTTTGGCACTGACAGTCATGATTGCAGGCCAAAAACTGGAATCCGTTAATAAATTCAAATACTTAAGAGCCATTGTGACAGATGAGGGATCAAAACCAGAAATACTGTCCAGGATTGCGCAGACAACAACAGCACTGACAAGATTGAAGACCATATGGAAGGACAGAAACATCACACTCTGCTCCAAGATCAGGCTGATGCGCTCCTTAGTCATCTCAGTGTTCTTGTATGCCTGCGAGTCATGGACCCTCACAGCAGACCTTGAAAGGAGGATACAAGCCACTGAAATGAGATGTTTTCGAAGGCTGCTTGGCATTTCATACAGAGATTACATCTGGAACGAAGAAGTGGGAAGCAGAATCAGGCAAGCCATCGGGCCCTATGAAGACTTATTAGCCATTGTGAAAAAAACGCAAACTGAAGTGGTATGGGCATGTCACGCGTTCAGCAGGGCTTGCCAAAACAATCCTACAAGGCACTGTGCAAGGAGGACGAAGGAGAGGAAGACAGAGAAAAAGATGGGAGGACAATATCTCAGAGTGGACAGGACTGAGGCTGGGTGATACGCTGATAATGGCAGAGAACAGAGAGGAATGGAGGGAGCTGGTTGCCAAGTCATCGGTGGTGCCCCAACGGTCGGCAAGACTACGGGATATAGATAGATAGATAGAAGGTCCCAAACAAAAAGTTTAACCCCCCCCCCTCCCCCTCGAGGTAAGTGATCCGCCCCTGGTTACTGATAATAACCCAGTGTGCTCGGGCCAACGGCGGCTGACATCGGCCCGACTGATGGCCTTTGAACAATGGGAACGCCCCTTCTAATACAAAACAGTTGAGTCCATACACGATTAATAGAAACGCGTGACTTCCTGCTAAGTTTGGTGAGTTGACTCCGATGTGCTCAGTTTGTCCTTTCTGCTCACGGACCGCTAACGTCCTCTAGTCGTACTCGTACAGCACAGGTAGGCGATAGTCTTGCAAACATATTTTGCTGTTACTAGCTTTAGTAAAGTTGCAAGCCAAGGGCGTGTTTAAAGTCTGCACATTCAAGTGCAGTGAATACTAGGTTTGTCTTGCTGCCCATAGTTACGCGTACAAGTAATTACGCGTGTACAAGAGGCGAAATGACGGGGGGGGGGGGGGGGGGGGGGGAGAGAGAGAGAGAGAGTGGGGGAGGGAGGGGGGGGGGAGATCACCCGGTTCTAACGTCACTGTTATTGAAACTAACTGGTGTTCGGGTGGGTGTGGTCCATATCCAGTGCTAAGCGTGCCAGTTTACTAACTGCTTTACAGCTGGACTTGCACAATGAACACAGTCTCCAGACTCGAGTTTCAGTGCCGTGAACCTATAGGGAGCATGAGCATCGCGCTATTCTACGCCGCAGAGCCGGGACGGTCGTCGAATCGCGCGTAGTGTTGACAGCGTGTCTGGTTTTGTCGGAGTCTGAGTTAGAACTGAACATGTTTTGTTTATTATTTTAGTATAGTGTCAGTGTGCATTTGGACCTATGAATGATTGCGTGTTTTTACGTTGTCGCTACCTTTGTTAGTTAATTTCAATTCGTTAGATTATCTAGATGTAAAGCGCTCTGAGCCTTTCTTTGTGGGGATAATGCGCTATAGAAGAGTTATATATAATTATTAACATCGCAAGTGATAGAGATCCTCATAAACCCGGACAGATACCGGGGGCTCATCTTCTTTATTGTCTCTTGCTGGCTTCATGTTTATAAGTCCCCTTCATACAGGTAGGCTATCGGATGGCCAGACAAAAATGTTATTTGTAACCGCCAGCTGAGAGAGGCTTAAACGTGCTATAAGTTCTGACATGTTAAGTCGATCTACCGCACTCTTTTCTTTGGGTATGTAAATAGGCACCGAATGTTGCAGCTGCATAATCGCTGGCGGTGAAATATAAAGACATTTTAAAGTTATATTCCCCAGGATCAAGCATTTCAACACAGTCAGAAAACTGTCTGCAACAGTGTGATGAAGCTCTATGCTCGTGCATAGTGCTCATTCATTAGGGTAAATACGGTACGGTTTTTGTTAACGAGTAGGATTAGTACGGTACGGGTTTTGTTAACGGTTTGTTTGTGCCGAAAGTCCGTGGGGCCTGCTGTCCACGTGGAATATGTAAGACATGGTTAGCACGGAGTTTGGTGAGTTCTGTTTAGTGAGTTCTAGGCGGAAGCTGTGACTGTCAGAGGTCTAGATCGGGAGTGCGGGCTGTTTTGTCGTATGGAACGGTTGTTGAGTTACCTAGCCCGCATTCCAAGACTCTGAAGCCTAGATTTCAGGTATGTTTCTATAAACGTAGTATTGATAGTTGTTTAGTTAAAGACTGTATGCGTGGTAAGATTAATGTGGTTGTATAGCGGTGTTCCGGTTTGGTTTAGTATAGTATGTTTAGAATTCGGTGAAGTAACCGGTGTTTTTGTATACAGTTGTTTACCGAGTTAGATGACTAAAGGAATATGAAGTGTGTATGTCTAAGCCGCTAGGAAGATAGTACGTGGTTGGTTAAGCATAGTCTTTTCCAGTGTATAGGATTGGCCTCCGCAGCCACGAACAAGCCTGCAGACGTCGTGGGCAACTCCTATAAAATCTTCGTTCGCGAAGTCAAGCCAAGAGAGAGATAGAGTAATGTATAGCAAGAGTGTCAGTTAGGCTATAGTCTGTTTCAAGATAGTGACTGATATATGGGGGTGATACGAAGATAGTTTATGAAGCACGTGTGTGTGTGTGTGTGAATGCGCCCGTCTGAGTCAGTGGCGGTGTATGCGTCTGTTGCGTGAGAGTCTGTGCGTACGACTGTGGGCAAGTCTGCGTGCGTTACAGTGGTGACCCTGTTTTAGCGGTAGGTTAGAAGTATTTGCGGGCGATAGTGAGTAGCAATTTTAGAGTGGGATTTGTTGCTATGTGCATGTTGTTGTGTTAGATTCCCCTCTCCGATTCTAGGGGGTAAGATCCGTTATTTCTGTAGTTTTCGGGATCTTACGAGGAGTTAGTTCTTGTTTCTTCCTTTTGTATAGGTAGTATTCTTTTTCCTTGCTCTTCTTTCTATCGTTCTTATTTTTCGTTCCATCTGGACGTCAAGTAGGTCACTATTTTCTGCGTAGGTTGTGAGTTTGCATTTTAAGTTTTTGCCGTTGATTTGGTTGTGGTGTTTGTATTTTTTACGTGCTCAAGTTTGGGAAGTTGTTGTAGCCAGTATGGAGGTAGACCCGGTAGAGGCTTACATTAAACAGGGTGAAAGGTTAGGACTTAGGGATGAGAAGCTTTTTGATTACGTAGAGAAATGTAGGGATAGAGAGGATAGAGCGAGAGAAAGAGAAGCTCAGAGAGAAGAAAGAGAAGCTCAGAGAGAAAGAGAAGAGAGAGAAAGAGTCCTAAAGGAGAAAGAGTTAGAAGTTCAGAGGGTGAAGGACGAGAAAGAATTAGAAATTCGTAGACTTAGAGAGGAAAAAGAGTTGGAAATGCAGATACAGAGAGAGGAGAAAGAGCTAGAAATTCAGAGAGAGAGAGAAGAGAAAGAAAGAGTCTTAAAGGAGAAAGAATTAGCAGCTCAGAGAGAGAGAGAAGAGAAAGAAAGAGTCTTAAAGGAGAAAGAATTAGCAGCTCAGAGAGAGAGAGAAGAAAAAGAAAGAGTCTTAAAGGAGAAAGAATTAGAAGCTCGGAGAGAGAGAGAGAAGAGAAAGACAGAATACTTAAGAAAGAGGAAATGGAGCTAAAGGAGAAGGAATTAGAAGTACAGAGAGAAGAGAGAGCGTTTCAGAGAGAGAAAGATGAGAAGTCTCTAGCATTTCAGAGAGAGAAGGACGAGAGGGAACATGCGTTAAGAGAGAAGGAACTAGAGTATCGGAGGGAAGAAAAGGAGAGAGATAGTGAGGTGCAACTACAGTTAGCTCGGGATGCGGGGTCTAAAGCAGATAGTGATTCAGTAGGCCGAGGAATACGCAATTTTCCTAAACTGCCGATGTTTAAAGAGTCCGTGGACTCTATTGACGCTTTTTTGTGCCGTTTTGAGTCTCATGCGCAGGCGTTGAGTTGGCCTCCTGCCAACTGGCCCGTTTTGCTTTCATCTGTGCTTGAGGGACAGGCCTTGAGTCTTTACCATAGTTTGACCGTTTCGGGGAACATAGAGTACGAGACTTTGAAGGAGTGTCTCTTGCAGAAGTTCCAGTGTAATGCGGAAGGTTTTAGGGAACGCTTGAGAGCTTGTCGGCCAGAGACAGGGGAATCGTTTATGTCGTTTGGCAAACGATTGTCCCATTTGCTCGTACGTTGGGTCGAACTGTCAAAGATCGACCACACGTACGACGCATTGTTCGATCTCATATTGGCTGAACAGTTCTTTGGGAGCGTTTCCAAGGATCTAGCGGTATTCTTGAGAGAGCGTAACCTCAAAACTACGGACGAGTTAGTACAGCACGCGGAGGCTTTTCGGATGGCGCATCCTACGAAAAACCTCGCGCGTAGGACTGAGACACCGCCAGTCGGGTTGGTCGCTGCTAACACGTCTGGGGGTTACCGGGGGGTCAATACTTTACGTGGAGGCCAGCGGATTAACGGTAGAGGTACTTTGCGTTTTCGACGCGGTGATCGAGGTAACAGCAATGGCGGTAGCGATTCGTACGCACGTGGAGGGACTTCTTTGCGTGGGTATGGTCGTGGTCGTGTTGCGAGTTCGGACACGCAGTGTTTTTCTTGTCGTGGGTACGGGCACTTCAGTCGGAGCTGTCCGTACTACAGTGCAGGCGCACAGTATGCTAGTTATCAGGAGCACGGCCATCTGGCTCATCAAGGTCCTAATGATCCTGGTATGATGGATGGGGCTGTGCAGCCCACTCAGGTAGCCAGTTTTGCGGTCCCAGTCGGGGAGGAACCACAGCTGGGCGCAGTGTGTTCAGCTGAGGGAGGTGGTAGCCTACCGCTGGTGGACGGTGTGGTGAATGGATGTCTTGTTTCTGTTCTTCGCGACTCCGGTACAACGACCGCGGGGGTCAGGCGTAGCCTTGTTAGACCAGATCAGTTCACAGGCGAGTCACAGAAAGTAGTTTCGTTTGGAGGCAAGATAGAAGTTTTTCAGTTAGCTAAGATAGAAGTTGACACGGAGTTTTTCACAGGTAGTCTGGTTTCGTGTGTCATCGACGAGCCAGTAGTTGATTTAGTTCTGGGTAACATGAAGGGTGTGCAGCCAGTCATCGCTAGAGTCGGAGCGATTACGCGAGCTCACGTTCCTCGCGGTGCAGTCCCATCAGTCGCGACGAGAGCTCCGAGCAAGCGTGCTCGTGGGCAGAGGGATCGTGTTATTTCCGTCCAGAAACAGGGAATCGGTCAGCGGGCTTGGCCCAATAGTCGGGTTGGCTGGAGACGGCATACTTCTGTTGTGGACAGAAATGCGGCTCAGCACCCAATATTTAGGTAGATCGGAGACTAGGGTCTCGCGATTGTAGGCAAGTCGGAGACTGGGGTCTCGCGATTGTCGGTAGGTCAGAAACGGGGGTCTCGCGAGAGTGTGTGTGGGCAGTCGTTGGATCGATTTCTTTTCTGGAGGTTTTAGCGCGTTCGTTCTGTTTTTGCGTTCGCTGTGCGATCTTAAGTTGTGCGTTGAGGCGTAAGGCTGTAATATTTTTTCTTGTATTCTAGGTAGTAAAAGTTAGTCCTTTCCTGTTTTCGGATAATATTACGTCGAGTAGTCTTAAAAAGAAACTCGGTCGTTTCTTTTTTTCCCGAGGAAGGGGGAATTGTGATGAAGCTCTATGCTCGTGCATAGTGCTCATTCATTAGGGTAAATACGGTACGGTTTTTGTTAACGAGTAGGATTAGTACGGTACGGGTTTTGTTAACGGTTTGTTTGTGTGGAAAGTCCGTGGGGCCTGCTGTCCACGTGGAATATGTAAGACATGGTTAGCACGGAGTTTGGTGAGTTCTGTTTAGTGAGTTCTAGGCGGAAGCTGTGACTGTCAGAGGTCTAGATCGGGAGTGCGGGCTGTTTTGTCGTATGGAACGGTTGTTGAGTTACCTAGCCCGCATTCCAAGACTCTGAAGCCTAGATTTCAGGTATGTTTCTATAAACGTAGTATTGATAGTTGTTTAGTTAAAGACTGTATGCGTGGTAAGATTAATGTGGTTGTATAGCGGTGTTCCGGTTTGGTTTAGTATAGTATGTTTAGAATTCGGTGAAGTAACCGGTGTTTGTGTATACATTTGTTTACCGAGTTAGATGACTAAAGGAATATGAAGTGTGTATGTCTAAGCCGCTAGGAAGATAGTACGTGGTTGGTTAAGCATAGTCTTTTCCAGGGTATAGAGTAATGTATAGCAAGAGTGTCAGTTAGGCTATAGTCTGTTTCAAGATAGTGACTGATATATGGGGGTGATACGAAGATAGTTTATGAAGCACGTGTGTGTGTGTGTGTGTGTGTGAATGCGCCCGTCTGAGTCAGTGGCGGTGTATGCGTCTGTTGCGTGAGAGTCTGTGCGTACGACTGTGGGCAAGTCTGCGTGCGTTACAAACAGATACTGCTGACAGTATGTGTATGGGTCCTTTGTGTACTATCTTAGAGCTTTATGCTGTAAGTACAATGCCAAATGTCGAAATTCATCGTTTGCAGGGTGTATTGTTTTTGTACCCGAGTCGCGGATTTATCGTCTACATCGGCCTGGTTTTGAATTAATATGCATATTTATGAGCCTATGTCACAAGGCAGACCCTGCCGACTATCAGTGTATCGCAGTACTGCAGGTCACGAGGTCATCGGTGTGGTCACACGTGTCAGTACTGATGTTCTCCGGCATCCCTTTGACGTAATTTTTCACGAGAAAGTAGAATAAACCTTCCATACTCGCTACTCTAATTTCCATACTCGTTATGCCATCAAAATCACAATGCGGGTTTCGCTCGACTTGCTAGCATTTACTAGTAACGATCGTGCGTACTGTAGTGCATCGAGGACGGCGTGACCTTTGATCCTTTACCCGTCGGAAACACGCAGCTCCTTAGGCATCATTAAAACAGAACATTGCGGATATTTATACCCACTTTCTGCACTGCAGTCAATTTCACATTTCACGCATCGAAGTCTACGTAACTAAAAGCATCAATGGAAACGAGATGCACCATCGGGCAGCAGACCCGAAACACTACCTCTCTGAATCGAGTGAATGAGAGCCCGCACAAACAAAAACAAGTTACGACCATCGATGTGCAACTTTGACACACACGATTGTTTTCAGATCTCTGCAGCATAAAATGTGATAACTAGCTCGTTACTTTGTGATAAAACATGTTTAAAATCTTGCCAAATCCGTAAGAGATAAATTCTACTGAAGATCATTACTTACTTACTTACGCCTGTCACCCCTACCCGGGTATAGGCCGTCGACAAGAGACCTCCAGCAACTCCTGTCCTGTGCTTCTCCTTCGATTCTACTCCAGGTGGTTCCCAGTCTCTTGATGTCTGCTTGGAACTGAAGATCATGAATTCTGAAAATCACTAGCGCTCGCGGAACTGTAGGAAGCTCGACAAAGACCGTAGATTACTTACTGATTCAGCAGGAAAGCGACAAATTCTAGGTGGGCGGTCAAGGAAAGCTCTTGCTTTACGCGTTGCCACATGTCCATATTCCCTTGTCCGATGTCAGTTCTACTTAGGGGTATGTTGTCTTTCTTCCTCTTTCTTCCCCCACCCAGGTCTGCCCTGGGGGACTTGGGTGGGGTTAACTACTTTTTAGTTCCCAGGGTCACACTGGTCAGCCCCACAGGGTGGGGTTTCTCCTCTATTCTGGGGCATGTGTTTCTGTCTACCCTTGGTCCATTCACCTGTATTTTCCATTTTTAAACTCTCTCCCTGCTGTCTGCGCTTACTGTAGCTCTTGATATTGGATGTGTGTTGCTAAATGGTCTTAGGTTTATTTAGCGTATTAGACCGGCTGGCAACATACATTCAATATTCTGTTTAGTTTTGGAGTTTTTTCACAATCAGTGCAGGCACGTCCTGAGACTGAAAGTCTTGTTGCTGTCGGGACTTAAGCAATGTACAACAAACCAATTAATCTTCCTCTTTCTTCTCTTCAATTCCGAGTCTGTCATTGTCGGCGTGAGTCAGTGATACTTTCTTTTTTTTCTTCGCTGGTTCGTCCGCCATCTTTGTCTCTGATTGTTTATAATTATGCAGATGACCTAAGGTCGTATAAAATAGTTATGACGTCAGCTACCATCGCCTTTCAAAAGCAATCTTTTTACGTATCCGTCACAAAATTCCGGTGGCCTCTTTTCGCTTTGAGCGGACGAAAGAAAGCATTTGGTGGGACAATAGGGTGGTCACTGTCTAAGTGGATATGTATACTGAAGCCCACATCACATACAGAAGTAATACCTGTACCTAAATCTAAAGATCTTGGTGAAATTAATAACTGCAGGCCCATATCACTTCTACCTGTTCTGTCCAAGCCCTTAGAACGGCATAATCACAAGCATCTATCTATATACTTGGAAAGCCGAAAATTAATCTATTCATTGCAGTCGGGCTTCAGGTCAAAACACTCATGTCACACTGCGCTGATACGAATGACAGATATCTGGTTATCTTCCATCAACGACTCAAAACTTACAGGAGTCATGTTTCTAGATTTTCGTTTTATTGAAGCATGGCGTACCACAGGGCTCTATTCTTGGTCCCCTTTTATTCTGCTTGTTTATAAATGATCTTCCTCGTGCGATAAAAAATAAAAGCGTTACATGTGATATGTTTGCAGATGATGCCGCTGTACACACGCCAGATAAGGATATATCAAACATCAATTCACGACCGCAAAACACACTGCAAGATATTGATGAATGGTGCAGTCATAATATTATGATTTTAAACCCGGCAAAAACGGAGAGCATGGTAATTAGCACCCGCCAAAAACACCTACTCGGCTTTCTCTCACTCACTGTCCCTCCAAGGCAAAACCATCAGCCAAGTTACTAACCATCGTCTGCTAGGAGTCGCAGTGGACAACCAGCTTAGGTGGCAGCCACACATCAGTAATGTCTGTAAAACTGTCTCTAAAAATCTGTACATTTAACAAAACTTAAACACATTGCAGATATGGAGACACGTATTTTCCGTATCCCTAGACGTAATAAGGTCACTCAAGGTCATCGTGCATTTTCGTATTTTGGTCCCATTACATGGAACGCTCTCCCAGCTGATGTGCGTCACTCATCATCTCTTTCCATTTTCAAATCCAAGCTTAAAACACACCTTTTCTCTGTTGCATATACGTAAAGACCATTTTGTCTGCCGGCTCATCATGCGTGTGTGTGTGTGTGTGTGTGTGTGTGTGTGTGTGTGTGTGTGTGTGTGTGTGTGTGTGAGTGTGTGGTGTGAGTTTTTGCCCTTGTAAATTAATGTATATTTTTTGTTGTATGTGCTTGTTTGTGTATTCTGCTTCACTGTTTCATTACTGTGATTGTAAAGCGCCTAGAGCACCTTGGTGATTAGGCGCTATACAAATTACCTTTATTATTATTATTACACGTCAACTGTTCTTCAATGCCCATATCAGATCACATTTAGACTATGCCTCTATTGTGTGGGATGGTTCGAGCGATGTCAGTTTGAAAAGATTGAACTCTCTACATCGGAGGCTGCCAAACTAATACTCCTTGATCCCAGCTTAACTACTGACCAAAAATTGGCAGCCTTAAAAATTCTACCCCTGAAAGATCATTTAACTTACAATAAGGGAATAGTTATGTTCAAGTCATTAAACGACGACATCAGCTACTTTCTCCTCGTTTAAAGTCAATCTCATCAAGTACTTGGTTTTGTCAGAAGCACCGCCGTGACTGTGCACACATTGAAAAATACTATTCTGATTAGATCATTAACTGCATGTATCCCAGTTTTTGATGATTCAGTTTTATTTAGTACAGCTTGTGTATAGCTACTATTCATAATATGACTGACTGACTTAACGTCCCAAGCCGCGCGAGCGTGTGCGTGTGCATGAGTGTGTGTGCGTGCGTGCGTGCGTGCGTGCGTGCGTGCGTGTGTGCGTACGTGTATATTAGAGGCAGAGAGTGGCGTGCTGAAACGTGCATGCGTATGTATGCGTATTAGGCTGCGTGTTTTCTTATGATAGTACCTTAATTAAACCTCACAACATGTGACTATGCCGGACCAGTAAAACTGGTAATTCCGATGTCACTTCCCTCAGTCTTACATTTTTCTTCTCCATTGGCTTGAGTTTGTCAAGAAAAAAAAATTTTCGCCTGTTCAGTAGTAGAAAATAATTAGTGCAATAGTAATTAATCAGTAGATTAGCAACGGCAAGTTCGATAAATGCTTGTTATTACCAAAATTTTTACCGTTGTCAAATAAAAGATCATTGTCATTGTCATTGTCACAGCCATACGGGGTCAGCGTACACGCACGAAAGCTTCACACATAGCTGACACATCTAATGTACGATCCAATTTAGAACGAAAGCTTCGCACACGACTGACAGATCTATGATCCAAATTAGCAGACAAAATGTAAGTACAAGCGATAGAGTCAGTCTGTGAATACTATGGTGGAAGACGGAAAAGCAGAAATTTTTCTTTCGATCATACGTAGTGATGTCTTGTGACTCTTAGGGTTTAGTTGACCATGTGGACGACCGCAAGCATTATTTTTTTCCATTCTTTCTTGTCTGCCGGTCGTGATAGAGGCTTCGGGAACGGACAAATTCTTCACCTGAATATGGACTGGGGCAACAGTGCTTTCCAATACCGCCGAAATTGGCTAAACATAATGGAAACATCGATGCTCTTCCTTGCCCCACAATAAACATCCATTGTTATGCCGTACCTTCTGCATGGCAGTCAGAAGCACGTGGTCTACAACGGAGTTTTGATTGGTCGAGAGGCTAAGTCTGATTGACATTTCACCCAATCAATGGGTCGGTCTATTGCTACAAGCACTGAAGACATTATCATTTTCTGCTAAAAGTCATGAAACCGGTGCGCAAAGGCCATCAGGCTGACATCGGCCGCCCTTGGACCGCGCACGGCCGTGCACGGGCTAACCGCGTCGGCCTGATGGCCTTTTGCAAATTGGGGGAATATGATGATGCGAAAGTTTTACTGATGTTGGTAATATTAGACATAGTGGACATATATGTTCCTCTTTGGCCCCTTCTCTGCCCCTATACCCGTTCCTACATTCGCGTTTTCTAGTCATACCGTTGAACGTCATACGTCAGTACTAAGTAGGGGCGGATTAGTTAACTCGTGGGGAAGGGGGGGGGGGGGGCGGCGAGGGTCCGACTTTTAAAGGTGATTCAACACATTTCACCGTGCTTTACCCCAATTCTCATAAGCTATTAAAAGAGAAAAACGAAAGTACAAGTACTTGACACCCAAACCATGTTCATTGTGGAGTTGAACTGATCGAAGGTTTTGCCAACCTTGCCTGTCGTAATATCTACAAAGTGCGTGTGTAAGTGGTCCCCAATGTAGCTTACCTGCGATGCATTTCGCTGAGCCGCACTGTCCGTTCCTCACCAGTCTCCTGTTTTGTCTGTCGTTTGCATGGAATCATTCAGTATTTCGCATCACCGCGACTGGCACGGCATTAACCCTTTTATCCACAGGGCCGCAGTTCCCAAATTTTGGAGGTATCACCTAACGACTATGTGCCAGGTGCAAGAGATGGCCCGACCATAATAATTCAACGGTAGTGCCAGATTAGCTTGGCGCCTTCAGGCGCCAAACTAATCTGGCACTACCCTTGAATTATCATGGTCTATCCATCTCCAGTTGTAGTGCGTCGGGGTTAAAGACGTGCCACAGTTGTGCCACCTTTAAAGTACTTTAAAGTCTTAGTCAATGATTTAGAATGGTATATATAGTGAACAACAGTTTATCTTCAGGCTGCTGCCTTTGAATTGTTTCCCTAAAGGTGTCATAGTTTGGGGATTTCAGGTATGAGATTAAAGTGTGTAAGCTATAAGTTGTTGTTGCTGACGTGTTTGTTTGTTTTTCGTTTGTTTGATTGTTGTTTGTTTTGTTTTTTTGTTGTTGTTATTGTTGAAAATCGAAAATCAGCGCCTTGACGGCTGCATGTATTTTGAAAGTTGTGAAACGAATGCTGAGACATATAAAATTATACATGTAGACGCATACAGATTGCCTCAGTTTTGTTTTGAAAAGAGACGAGAAAAAGGAAAAGCAATAAGATGTGTAATAAGACTGCTCAGTAATAAGCGTATCATTGCAAAGAGAAACGGCGTCTTTGAAATCATGAACTCAGCACAGCAAGATATGGCTCAACCATGATAGTTCAAGGGTGATGGCATAATAGCTTGGCGCCTACAGGCGCCAAGCTATTCTGCCACCACCCTTGAACTATCATGGTGAATAAGTCTCCTGAATTGTTATGCAGTCCTCAGAGGATAACTCCAAAATGTGGGTATTTCGTACCTCGGGCACAAGGAGTTAAAGTCACTGTGCTTATTCACAGTGTCATGTCCTCATTTACACATTGTCTACATCATGTAATTATCATTAAGAGATATTATCACAGTTCATATGACCTCTCCTAGTACAATCAAGCTGGTAGCCACAATCATAAATACGGTGTATATATGTCAAACCGTTTATCATAGACAGATCTCCAGCCTTCAAACCAAAAGATGCTTCATAATAATAATAAATAATTCTCTTGGCTTGACTTCGCGAACGAAGATTTTATAGGAGTTGCCCACGACGTCTGCAGGCTTGTTCGTGGCTGCGGAGGCCAATCCGAGACAGGCAGGTTCGACCGCAGTGGCTGCAGGGGAAGGTATGGCCAGGGTTCTGAGCTGCGGCATCTCTGTTTTTTCTCCTGAGCCGCTTGTCCTTAAGGCTAGCTCTGTGAGAGTCCTCAAAGGAGACAGCTGCCTTGTAAATGGTGGAGCGCCAGGTGTCACGGTCCGCAGCAAGCGAAGACCACTGGTGGTGGTCGATTTGGCAGGCACTAAGTGACTTCTTGAGACAGTCTTTGTATCTCTTCTTTGGTGCCCCTCTGTCACGGTGTCCAGTAGCAAGCTCGCCGAACAGGGTGATCTTTGGTAGGCGATGATCCTCCATCCTGGAGACATGCCCCGCCCAGCGGAGCTGTGTCCGCAGCTGCAAAGCCTCGATGCTCACAGTTTCAGCCTGTTCAAGGACCTCGACGTTGGTGACATAGTCACTCCAGTGAATGCCCAGGATGGTACGCAGGCAGCGCTGGTGGAAGCGTTCGAGGAGTCGTAGTTGGCTGCGGTAGGACTCGGAACCATACAGCAGGGTGGTGAGGACCACAGCTCTGTACACGCTGATCTTGGTGCCTGTTTTCAGCTGTTGATTGTGCCACACCCGCTTGAAAAGTCGCCCGAAAGCGCTGTTCGCTTTTGCCAGCCTGCTGTCAAGCTCCTTGTCCAGCTTGGCGTCCGACGTGATAATGCAGCCAAGGTAAGTAAACTGGTGCACTGACTTTAGTTCAGACTCGCCAATGGTGATGTGAGGAGGGCGATACACTGTCTTGGGTGCCGGCTGATGGAGGACCTCTGTCTTTTTCAGACTGACCTCGAGTCCAAAGAGCTGGGCAGCATCTGCGAAGCAAGACGTGATGCGCTGCAGGGCTCTCTCTGTGTGTGCAACGAGGGCAGCATCATCAGCAAAAAGCAGCTCACGAATCAGTTGGTCTAGGGTTTTCGTGTGGGCCTGCAGTCGTCTGAGGTTGAACAGGCTGCCATCGAGACGATACCTGATGTACACTGCATCGTCATCATCGAGGTCCACTGTGGCCTGCTTCAACATCATGCTAAAAAAGATGGTGAAGAGGGTCGGTGCCAGCACGCAGCCCTGCTTTACGCCGTTGAGAATAGGGAATGGTTCTGAGAGGTCATTGTTGAGTCTGACCTGGCCTTGCTGGTCCTCGTGTAGCTGGACAATCATGTTGAGGAACTTTGGGGGACAGCCAAGTCGCTCCAGGATCTGCCACATGCCTTGCCTGCTCACAGTGTCAAACGCTTTTGTTAGGTCGACAAATGTTACGTACAGCCCTTTGTTCTGCTCGCGGCACTTCTCCTGCAGCTGTCTCAGCACAAAGACCATATCGGTGGTGCTCCTGTTTGCTCTGAAGCCACACTGGCCCTCTGGGAGTTGGTCTTCAGCGATGGCAGGTACCAGCCGATTCAGGAGCAGCCTTGCAAGGATTTTCCCAGCAATGGACAGCAGGGTAATTCCCCGATAATTGGAACAGTCAGACTTCTCGCCTTTGTTCTTGTACAGGGTGATAACGACTGCATCACGGAGATCTTTTGGTAGTGTTCCTTCCTCCCAGCAGCAGAGAAAGAGGTCATGGAGCTTGTTGTGTAGTGCTGTGCCTCCATGTTTCCAGATCTCTGGCGGTATTCCATCAATGCCTGCTGCTTTGCCACTCTTGAGCTGGTGGATGGCTGTGAGGGTCTCTTCAGCGGTGGGCGGTTCGTCCAATTCAACCTTTACTGGGAGGTGTGGGATTTGTAGGACGACTGCTTCTTGAACAGTGCGCTCAGCGCTGAAGAGGCTCTGAAAGTATTCCGACCAGCGGTTCAAGATGGAGGTATTATCTGTGAGGAGTGCCTGGCCATTCGCGCTTCGCAGGGGACTTTGTACCAGGTGCCTGGGGCCATACACTGCTTTCAGTGCTTCGTAGAAGCCCCTGTAGTCACCATTGTCAGCACAAAGCTGGGTCCTCTGTGCAAGTCTGGTCCACCACTCATTCTGGAGATCTCTGATGTGGGTATTTCGTACCTCGGGCACAAGGAGTTAAAGTCACTGTGCTTATTCACAGTGTCATGTCCTCATTTACACATTGTCTACATCATGTAATTATCATTAAGAGATATTATCACAGTTCATATGACCTCTCCTAGTACAATCAAGCTGGTAGCCACAATCATAAATACGGTGTATATATGTCAAACCGTTTATCATAGACAGATAAAATGCATATAAATCACATCAGCGTTGAGAGTCTTGCAGTGTACTCAGCGACACCTGTAAGCGTTCCAGACAAAACATTACTTGGACATGAAATACGCGTATGCCTGTTGGATGTCGTGTGTGTCAGCTGGAGAGGAGATCAAGCGGCATAACTGCTTCAGTCGTGTGGGTCATAATGTGGTGACAACGCGAACGCATTCCAAGAACTGCTCTTTCAGTTGTGAGCGATCTGTCGAATGGAAAGGCTCGCTCACACCTTCAAAAACAGTTTTTGGGAGGCAACATTTCGACTGTTACGTGCACGGTAGATCTAGATCTATTGCCGTGTGCGTGCTACTACTTTTTCACAGCGCTGCTCATTTGCGACCAAAAAAAAAGACCATAAAACCTTTTGCTTAGATTTCAGTGTTTTCATGTTTTGGTGCACTTGATATATTCGCAGTATGATACTTTGTCTTTCTTTCATTTCCAGCTTTTCAAGTTCGGTGTGACTTACTTCACTTTGAATAACGCAACCAAACTTGCTGCCTTGCTCCGACTCTCTCAGTGCTAGCAGCTTGCATTAATGTGCCAGACACGTCCCGTGGCAGCTGAGTGGTGTGGCTTTTGAAACGTTTAAACGCGGAGATATTAACTTAAAAATACCCTATGACTGACCAGGTCCGCATGTTCTGCCTGATAACGTGGAAAACGTGCAAATGACAAAATAGTATCTATGTGACGAATAATATTCCAACTACTGACAGTCAAATATACAGTACTGTCAGCGAGGATCGTTCACATCATCTGGACAAAAAGACGTTTCTGTCCACACACAATAGTTTTCAGTAAAGGTTAAACAGTACAGGTGAAATCCTGACAGTAACCATGGAGATATTGTGTTGTGCTTATGACTTTATGTCGTTTTATGACTTTATGTCTTTTACTGACCCGCTTGAAAACATGTGGGACACAGAAGACGGTGAAACAGAAATGGAACTGTGTGAAAGTGATTTTGAAACCGGGTTGATTGCTGAGGAGATGTTCCTTCTCTTATCGTGTGACACAGTATTTTACGAACATTGTTTTATTGAAGCGACGCAAACTGAAGAACAGGCAGACATTAAGAAGAAAAACGTTCACCTTTCTATCTCCAATCCTCCTCGTTATTATTATTTGGCGCCCGAAACCCCTAACAACAAATCTGCCTGTCTCTCGCCTGGTGTGTCAGATTACAGACATTTGCTGATAAAGATAAAGGGGATCAGAGGACTATGCAGACGCCTGTCTGTGTGTGTCACAGCATGAAACTAAAGGACCATCGCCAGTGCTGGTCGTCTCCCCATAGTCACGTGCAACGCATGTACACTGTATCTCTCTTTCTCATAGACTTAATCAAGCTATGATGCTGACCCATTAGTGGCCATTTTGACTTTCGCGTACCTCGCAAAATATCTCATTTGTGTGGCTGTAAAATGCAGGATACTGCTTGGAACGTTTCCGAACACTTGTACAAAGAAGCCACAAGTCACAAAATGGGTGTTTCCCGACAGAGAAGGTGTGAAAAGTCTGACGCTTCGATCCTGTTCAATCTCATACATAGTATCATGATGACGAAGCGTAAAATTGTTATCGATGACCGCTCTCACTTGTGTTTGCTCAACATGAACCCCGCGGAGATCTTCAGTCGATGTCTGAGTCTTTTCTTCCCGAACAGTGCAGGAAGCAATCTCATCAGCAAGTTCTTGAACGGACAGTATATCGAGAAGAAGTATGTCATAGAACTCGCTGAATATGTCTTGGGTAAGAACAGTTGTGTGAAAGACACAAACACCTATCAACATGTCCGTGCAGGCCATAGTCAAGACTTGCATTCTCCTACCGCGCCACAAGCCGAGACAGATCAGAACTCTCTGCAGCATATCCCAAACCATTTTGATGGTAGTGTTCCGACCGTGACGCGGATCGCAGCGAAATTTCAAAGTATAGTTACCATGCTGAGAAAGACATTGACAGCATCCCAAGACAAAAGCCTAAGTGGTCGTACAGTCGAACAGGACATCAACAAGCCAGCCGAATTCGATGACGTAATCGTCAGTAAAACGAGTGATGATGAGGTGGCACATAGTCAGGCTGAGAATGATGGAGGTACCTTTTGTCCCCTAACCGAAAAAGCTGCTGATTTGGCGGGTATTACAAATGGTTCCACTACGGATGTTGGTACTGACTGTGCATTGTCAGCCAGGAACAAGACGAGTGATAGCGACCCTGATGCGTGTCCAGATTTGCATGACAACAGCAGTCCAAGTGAGTCTGCACTAAAGCATAGGAACGCGTCCACAGCCGTTTTTGGCGAAGCAGATAAAGAGCACTGCATTGTGGAAGATACTGTGAGCGGAGATAGAGAGCACTGCATTGTGGAAGATACTGTGAGCGGAGATAGAGAGCACTGCATTGTGGAAGATGCTGTGAACGGTGATAGAGAGCACTGCATTGTGGAAGATACTGTGAGCGGAGATAGAGAGCACTGCATTGTGGAAGATTCTGTGAGCGGAGATAGAGAGCACTGCATTGTGGAAGATTCTGTGAGCGGAGATAGAGAGCACTGCATTGTGGAAGATTCTGTGAGCGGAGATAGAGAGCACTGCATTGTGGAAGATTCTGTGAGCGGAGATAGAGAGCACTGCATTGTGGAAGATGCTGTGAGAGGAGATAGAGAGCACTGCATTGTGGAAGATGCTGTGAGCGGAGATAGAGAGCACTGCATTGTGGAAGATACTGTGAGCGGAGATAGAGAGCACTGCATTGTGGAAGATTCTGTGAGCGGAGATAGAGAGCACTGCATTGTGGAAGATACTGTGAGCGGAGATAGAGAGCACTGCATTGTGGAAGATTCTGTGAGCGGAGATAGAGAGCACTGCATTGTGGAAGATACTGTGAGCGGAGATAGAGAGCACTGCATTGTGGAAGATACTGTGAGCGGAGATAGAGAGCACTGCATTGTGGAAGATACTGTGAGCGGAGATAGAGAGCACTGCATTGTGAAAGATACTGTGAGCGGAGATAGAGAGCACTGCATTGTGGAAGATGCTGTGAGCGGAGATAGAGAGCACTGCATTGTGGAAGATTCTGTGAGCGGAGATAGAGAGCACTGCATTGTGGAAGATACTGTGAGCGGAGATAGTACTTTAGAGCAACCCATGGGTGATGATGCCGCGTGCAACACACATGTTCACAATGTTCGGTCGGACGCTGACGGAGATCCATGCAAAGGCGATGTCGTGGAAAGCAGTGGCTCGTCTACACACACACAAACACATGATGACGATTATGCCGACACAGAAGACAAGCCAATAGACCTAATTCTCCGTAGGTCAGAGCAAACGTGGCATCAAGCAGATCAGCATGGTCAAGTACCCGGAAAGGTCTGTCATGCTGAAGAAAACGAAGACGATATTCAGGATCAGACAACAAAGGAAACTTGTGATCTAGAACAAAACTCTGCGTCAACCTCGAATAGACCTAACAACAGGAAACAGTCGCGAAATACCACGACAGAAGAAAACATTCGGCTGCAAACTTGGCAAGATGGCGATTACCTGCAAAAACAATTCCTATGTTATGTCACAACAAACTCAAGTTTCATGCCCTTCACACACTCAGAATATGAAAAACGTAGGAGAATGGTCACACGTGTTTTGATACAGGACACAAGGGGTGCCCGGGTAGACAGCGGTGATAACTATGAAACGCAGAGTGTTTCTAATGTGTCAGGCAACGGGGGTACATCTAGTAAGCTAGACAACACAGTCATTGTGTTTGTTATGTTGGACAATGCTAAAACCCAGACTCCTTCGCGGTCTTACCTTAAGAAAATGGACGTAGTCGACAATCGAAGCAAAACAGCCTACAGACGAGCTATGGCTGTGTTCTCCGAGGGAGGAAGGAAGCGTGGGCTGCTGGCGTCCAAACTTGATGGTGAGGCCGACTCGTTCCAGATGGCAGATACAGACACTGACTTTGTGCGGCGCATCACTATGTCAACCGTTGTTCAAGTACATCCATTTCAGTTAGAAGATCTGCCACGTGGAACTTTGTCAGAACTGTGGAGGTTTATCAGTTTCAGTTACCTTGACCCTCTTCCGTTTTACGCCATCCGTCTTTCCCAAAACGGTTTGTTTTACGACCGGGATGGGAACACAGTTCGATGTTTCAGCTGTGGCGCCCGTGAGAGCAACTTGGATATATCAGAGGTACGCGATCTCGGCCGCTTCCATTTGCCCAACTGCCCTCACGCCACCTCCAGGGACACGAGAAACGTTCCGATCGGGCCATCTGCTGCACCACCCGCTGCCAGTCACGAACGGGAGTTAGATGAGGTAGATATTGAACATGACGACGGTGAGGCACAGCAAGGCTCAGCGCTTCTGCAAGCAGGACACGTTTCTCCTTCTCGAGAACCTTCCCATCCCGGCGCACCGTCATATAACGGGAGGTATGACCCACCAAACAACAGAAACTGTGAGACTGAAAACCTCGCCTTGCCGGCACCAGCAGAAGACCCTGGTCTTGTCGCCAGACACAGAGAGTTTGCCGCTCAGAGCGCAGGCACGGCTGTGCCCATTTCCTCCATTTCTCCCTACATGAGCGACTCCGTTGGGTCGTTTTCTCCCAATGAGACTGTCGATGTAGTGAACCCTGCTTCGTCAACCTACATGCAACAGTCTGCGACACTGGGGTACGTGACCTGCACCACAAGCCAGGTGCCCACTGTGACGGGTAACGGCCGTGACCACAAGTACTGTCGCCACCCAGTGCAGGCAACACAGCGTCAGTCATCCGCGGCGCAGACATATGGCCAACCAAACATTGGCGCCGCGTCCACCCGTCTTCCGTCTTCATTGCATGAGGACCCTGGCGAAGAGGGACGCCGGGTGGATGCGGTCCTGATTCAGCTGGACATGACCCGGGCCGCAAGTCGTCACAACGCTACAGCCAGGGACAGGCTGACGTCATTTGTCGGCTGGTTGACAAGTTCCGGACAGACTCCCAGAGCGCTCGCATTGGCTGGATTCTATTATCTGGGTACGTTGGGTGTCAGTCTTCTTCACTTTTAAAAACGCAAGCAATGTTGTTGCGGTCTGTGCAAGCAATGTTACTTCAGGCTTCTAGTGCTTTCGTCATATATAGTGAGGGATGCAGTCACAAAAAGGGTAGCTGATGTCCTGATGACACAATTTAAGATTACTAGCCTGGAATTCCATGGCATTAGCACAGCAGAGCATTCTTAGAATTGAAATGAAAAATTATATATATATATATATATATATATATATATATATATATATATATATATATATATATATATATATATATATATATATATATATATATATATATATATATATATATATATATAATGCAGAATCTAGTTTCTACCAATTCGGCATATAACATTTTTGGGGGGGTCAGTTCCGAAAATCGGTCCTTATTATGAAAATGCACTGCATTCACTCAACATAAAAAATGGTTTCGGGTAGGTTCTAAAAAGAGCGTTGAAATTGTCTCGTTGTGCCCTGAAACGTTTACATTTGCACATTTTCTTATTGGTTAATTTCTAGCCATGGAGGAGTGTTAACATCTCGTTTTCATCAATATTGTCAATTTGTTAGGCCAAAATTTATATCTGCATAATTAACATCTCGAAGTGCGCTTCAGTTGTGTAGAGATCAATTCATCTCGCAGTTGTGACTTGTCTGACTGCATGGATTTTGTTCTGTCTGCCTGTTTCTTGTTTTGTCTGTCTGCCTGTTTGTGTGTTGGTCTGCCCGTCTGTTTTCAGGTTCTGGAGACAGTGTGCGGTGCTGGTATTGTGGAATAACTCTCCGCAACTGGCGACCTTTCGACGACCCCTGGGTTACACATGTGCTCTTCCGGTTTTCGTGTGATTTCGTCATCGCCGTTAGGGGGCAGAACTTCATTATACAGGCTCTGGTTGGCCGAGGACATGCAAACACCTCACTGGTGAGTGTCTTCGAAAGGAGAGCTATCAGAACTCTTTCAGTAATCTCTTAGCCCCTCGGCTGTCCATAGCGGTTTTTGTCGCGATGATTCCGACAGGACAGCCAAAGGGTTAGGGTCCTCTTACTTAGGAAGGCTCTCTAGCACCTCCCATAACGTCACGTCCGCAGTTCAGTGCCCCTCGCATTGTCGCTCACCTCTGATACTGAACAAAGTGGGACGCTTGCTGCTGTCTGTATCAAACACAGCGGGCACTTTTTGACTGGGCATGCATGCTATTGAATGGAAACCTTCAGAATCCTATATATTCTCTGTTTGCGAAAATATGTACTAGCTTGCTGTTGTCTATCAGCTCTAACCATAAAGTTCTAACTTTTAGCCAGCAAGGCTCACTGAAACAAACGAAAGCCACGTCTTAGATGTCTCGGTTTCCTTGAAATGTTGCCGAAATAAATATATTCAAAAGGAAAGGAAGGAAGTTAGTTTTACAATTACCTCATAGTATGGGTAACGGCACACTCAATATTTGCAGCGGTACTCAACAACTGGACACGCGGTCAGGATGCAATTGTGGTATTCCAAGCGAAGTGCCGTCTTTTGTCAAGCACAAGCGACAGATTTTCCCTTCAGTATTGCTTTTGATATGCTGCAACATAATAATGCTAGTGACCTTTTCGATTACTTTTGTGACCAAAAGTCACCATATAACGTCATGTATTCTTGCAAAGGAAGTGTGGAGTTCCATCCCATTATTTTCGCGTCCCTGGTGGCTTAGGCTTAGGCACGCTGTTACATTCTTTATGAAAAGCTAGCACAGGGCGTGCATCCATATACTGATTTTACAGTTATTTCATGAAACGGTGATGTCAGCTAACGAAATTATAATGGAATATGTCCTACCAGTACTGTTTCAAGATGTATAAAGTAAATATTGTGAGCCTGCCACAAAATTAGGAACGCGTACTACAGTCATTTAGAACAGCCTAGCTGAAAACGCAGAGCTTGGCTGCTCAATTATGGGCGCGGAATCCATTTCTAGAATGATGAAAATACTACAGACAATGTCCTTTGATTTCCTGCATAGGTTTTTTTTTTTATTCTCAGAGCTAATGACCGTAAGAGATTTTGAAGAACAAATGTTATGGCATGAGGCTACATTTTGTATGACGGTGTATAATCAAACCCCGCGAGCGCAGGTCAGTCTCAGCCTGACTGTACGGTGCAGCAATAGCTGGCCTTTCCAAATCCGTGGCTGTTTGTAGACGCACTTGGTGTTAAGGACGCAGACAAGAGAGACTATTTTGCCAAAGCATACAAATACTGATCTATACTTATGTTCTTTAATCGGTAATGACGAGTGCTACGAGAGCTCGGGCAGGGTAGGGACCCCAGAGAACTTAAAGAAGTCATTCCTAAAACTTTTTCGTGTGTTTGAAATCACATTGCTATCACCGTACACAGAAGAAATTTAAACTCGTGCCTCGTGCTCTTGTGTTGCAGAGTCCCGCTGAATTCCTACCCTCCTCTGGATCCACGGACGGTAATTACTTTATGTACAACCATCACGTTCTGCATCGCAAAAATATACTGACGAGCAAAAGAAATGCGACATTTTTGGAATTTTTGGAAAAACTTTATTGTTTATTATTCCCAAAATGTCGCATTTCTTTTGCTCGTCAGTATACATGTGACACACGGAACACGCTTAACTTGCGGTGTGTGTGTGGGGTGTGTGTGTGTGTGTGTGTGTGTGTGTGTGTGTGTGGTGTATGTGTGTGTGTGTGGTGTATGTGTGTGTGTGTGTGGTGTGTGTGCGCGCGCGCGCGCGTGTGTGTGTGTGTGTGTGTGTGTGTGTGTGTGTGTGTGTGTGTGTGTGTGTGTGTGTGTGTGTGTGTGTGTGTGTGTGTGTGTGTGTGTGTGATGCATTTAGTTGCTTCTCCTGTTGTACATGTTCTACTGTTAATTAGATTGGACGATCCTAAATCTTGGCTAAACAAGATGACGACGGTAAACAGCATGTGTAAAACTTGTGTTGTCTCATCTTGTTTTTGTTTTGACGCTGTAATTTTATTCACTCCATTTTCCAGGACTTCATGCCACTCAAGTTGCAGCGACTTTACACGACCAGGTGAGATCTACAAGTTTGCCGGAGGAGTCTGGATCCGCAACGTCTATATTGGGCGGTCAAAGAGAGTGGGGTCAAACTGCAAGCAACAGTCCAGGTAATGCCAGCAACAATGCTAGCAACAGTCGCAACACAAGCAGCAACAGGGCTGTCAGGAGCAGTGTCAACAGCAACGATATCAGTAAAAACAGCGATTGCATTCAAGGTCCTGTGGCAGAGAGGAACGCTACAAGTCAAAGATCTTCAGGATCAGGGGCGGACCGTGACCAGACGACAGCACAAGGCATAGAGACTTTCACTGCTTCCAACAGCAACGTCGGAGAGTCACGAAGCAAAACAAGTGATAAAGAAGGAATCGCCACAAAGCATGAGAATCCACCGGAAGTACCAGGCAGATATTCCGGAAGCGCCCAGAACAACACCAACACAGGTTCAGGAAAAGCAGCGAGGGAGAATGTAAACGGAGAGTCGGGCAGAAGTGAAAACGCCCAAAGCGATGCCCAGAGCAGCAGAGGACGCGACCAGGGCAGCAATGTCGGCAATGATACGTCAGTGTCGAAAGGTCCTGGCAATCAGTCAGACGTCGGCGCTGCCAGGGAAACGTCCTCTGACGCGGGGCGGTTTGCGATAGAAACAGACGGTTCCTCTGCTGCGGCGCCCTCACGAGATCATTCCCCACGCAGACCTGACTCAGCACGCGGGAAGAGCCGCGGTAAACTGTTTGGCAAATGGAGGAAATCCAAGAGCAAAAGTAGTAAGAAAGTAAAACAGCAAACAGCAAATACAGCCGAAGACAATTCACAACCGAATCGCTCATCCTCGCAGACACATGAAGGCAAGGCGGACCCTGGAGAACAGCATTCAGGACAAAGTACGCCGTCACGCGGACCCGGGGGTACAGACGCTTCAGGAAAACATGATGTCAAAGTAAACAAGAAAGAAAAAGAAAGGAAGCAAAGCGAGGCAAAGAAAAACATGGCCAGCTATGCAGAAAATGCAGAGTCAAGTGTTAATGGTCAGACCGAAAGCAGTACGAGCCGTGTACAGAATGCATCTTATGAACAAGCTGCTAGGCTTCAGGCCGAAATCAGTAGTGATCACCTGATGACTGCCTCTAATGAACGGCAAATGTCAAGTCCTCATACCGAAAACAGTACCAGCGATCTCACAAATGCATCTTACGAAAGGCAAACTGCTAATCTTCAAAACCAAAGTAGAGCCACCCATGTGGACCACGTATCAAGGGAGAGAAGACCTACAGACCAGCCCAGGAATCATGCTTTCCAGATGCTGCAGGTCGACTCTGAGGCGCATGACAGTGTCCAGGGACCGTCTTGGAAAGAAAGCACACTTCCAGGCGGCCCTGACATCACGTCTTCAGCTACAGAGACCAGAGGAACCTTACAGCGACAGAGCTCCACCGTTCCGGAACCCTCCGGCTGTCGGCCCGTGTCCGAACCGCCGCTCTGGCACAACATGGAGCCAGCAGACCGTGACGCGTTATACCGAAGGCTGCAGGAGGAGAACCAGCGTCTCCGCGCGCGCCGCACGTGCCGAATTTGCGGGCGTCAGACAGTGGACACCATCTTCCTGCCCTGCGGACATATTTGTTCCTGTGAAACGTGCGCCTCCACGGTGCGGGAATGTTGTCTGTGTTATCAGCGTATCAGGGGCACGGCACACGTCTACCTGGAGTAGATTTAAACTGGGAAAGTTTGCCACAGGAGACTGCTCGTCCTGCTGACATTAAACACTAACGTGCATCGCTGTAGAAGTAGTCCAGAAGCCTGAAAAGTCAAACGAATTTAATTTAATGATGCCACAAATTTGAAATCAGGCTTAGCCTACAACTGATTGGCATTGATATGGTTACTGGTGTGTTTTCATTATTTCAGTTAGTACTTCCATTTTCTGTTTTGTAAACGATAGTGGGCCTATTTTTGAGTCCGATTGCTAATTTTGTGCTCACTTTAAATCAGGCTGTATGAGCCTGCATGCTCGTGATACGATACAATTTTTGCCTTAGCTTATCCTTGTTGTTTGTTGATGCTAATTTCCATTAAACACAGTCTACATTTTCATGCACGGTCTTGTACAACTCTCACTTGAATTTCCCTTTATTGCAATTTCGAGTCTGTCTGAAATGTATCTGTGTGCCATTTTTCATGACCCCTGAGTTGTATCGGCCCTTCAAATATTATTCAATGGCGCAGTGGGGCCTGACCATATCTCTCCTGGATAATAGTGTGATAGTGTAGTGAGTACGTTTTTGTTATAAATCCTTGTTTGGCCCTACGTTTAAAAAAGTATAAATGTCCAGT
Source organism: Semisulcospira habei (assembly GCA_036245525.1). Classification (NCBI taxonomy): domain Eukaryota; kingdom Metazoa; phylum Mollusca; class Gastropoda; family Semisulcospiridae; genus Semisulcospira; species Semisulcospira habei. The sequence goes on from BTPG01000006.1 coordinate 191,920,916, forward strand.
TGTCAGTCAGAGCTCTTGTCATGAGTACAGACACTGTTACATTTAGTATCGTTTATCTGCGAGGAAAAGGCTAATGTTGCGTCGCTTCGTGTCTTATCGTATCGTATCGTATCGCATCGTGTTGTGTTGCGTCGCTTTGTGTCTTATCATATCGTATCGTATCGCATCGCGTTGTGTTGCGTCGCTTTGTGCTTCGTCGTGTTGTGTTGTGTCGTGTCGTGTTGTGTCGCTTTGTGCTTCGTCGTGTTGTGTTGTGTCGTGTCGTGTTGCGTCGCTTTGTGCTTCGTCGTGTTGTGTTGTGTCGTGTCGTGTTGTGTCGTGTCGTGTCGTGTCGTGTCGTGTCGTGTCGTGTTGTGTCGTGTTGTGTCGTGTCGTGTTGTGTCGTGTCGTGTCGTGTTGTGTCGTGTCGTGTCGTGTTGTGTCGTGTCATGTCGTATTGCAGTAGTCGTCGAATCGACACCGAAAAATATATGATTTTTTCTCCTAAAGTCGTGGGGACTGGGCTGGGGCCTGTTGATTTTCTGGCCGCCCTATTTATTTTTTCTTAGGAAGAAGGGGGGGGGGGGGTTGGAAGAAGAGGGCAGAGATCCCCCTTCCCCCCTTTCCTAGGTCACTGATTTTTATCGTTTCATGTCGTGTCGTGCCCTGACGACTTGGGTCAAATTGTGTCCGGACCCTTTCGGTGGGCCCCGTCACCTTCGTAGTGGCCAAAGACATCCAGAAAATTTAAACATTTTAGTGGCGTTGCTGTATGCAACAAAAAGTGGCTATTTGCCAACGCGTGAAAAGACCACCTGCCGAAGCATCATTATTGGCAGTGACTGAAGAAATAAACCAAGCATCGCTGTTTTTTAAAACATTTTTCATGCAGACAGCAGATGGCTGCCATCCTATTTTCACGTTTTTATGATTAATTGCACGAATTATTTGGGATTAATCTTAAAACAACTGAATCGTTTGTACGAAATAGCAATCTTCTCATTAATAATCGCATGATCGCATGAAATGGTATTTACAAAAGCCTACAGTTTGTCTCAGCTGTCGGGTACGATTAGCTCAATTGTGACCTGTATGCCCTAGGTGTGAAAATCAGACAATTTTCTGCACCACTTTTTCATTTGTAACACAGCTAACATAACTTTAATATTTCTTTTACGAAAAAAACTATCTTCTCATTAATATCCGCATGATGTTTCATAAACAGTGTTTGCATAAGCCTGCTATTTGTCCCGGCCCTGGGGTAGGATTAAGTCAAATTGTGACCTGTAAGCCCCAGGCGTGAACATCAGCAAGTTGATCCCCTGATACGTTAAATGTTAGTACTGCGATGAGTGACGTATAACATCGAGTCGTCACTATGAACACAGCGTCGTGGTAATGCAGCCGACGTGCAGCTTGAAGTGACGTCATTTCCCTGCTCGTGCTATTATTCTTCTTCAGAATAGCTATTCTACGCCAGACCACAGAGCTAACAAATGGCGGGAATGACCGTGTGTCCGTCGTTATTTCTGTGTGTCAGTGTGTGTGGATCAGAGGGTGGGTTAGAGTAAAAGGAGATGGATTCCTGTCGCTACACGAGCCCGCAGAGCATACTAATGGTGGGAAGCGCCGTGTGTCCGTCTTTATTTGTGTGCTCCGACATGTGTGTTGATCAGGGGTTGGCTTAGAGAGGAGGGAAATGGATCAGCATAATAAGCCTAAGAATATTAACAACTCTGAATGTTCCTAAAAGATAAACGCATGTGAGCTCCAAACAATACGGTAGACTTTGGGATGAAATCTTCATCTTGTTTTTATTGTAGAGTGTGCCAACTGTTATTGTGTGTGCAGTGGTAATGGTACACTGTAAATGTTTGCATGCACCGTGTTGGTCGCAAATAACTTGTGCACTCAACATGCCAACCTTACTCACATCAGGAGTGGATTAGTTAGATCCTCGAGGGAGGGGGGTGATGAATGGGAGAGGGGAGAGAGAGAGAGATGGGGGAGAGAGATAGATGGCGCTCGCGCTCGTGTCTGTGTGTCACTTTAACTCTTCTACCCATTCAATTGATAAGATTTACAACGTGGTGTATAATTATATATAATTACAGAGGGGTTTTTTTTTTCGGTTGTTGTTGGGTTGCTTTTTTGTTTTTGTTTTTTGCTTGTTTTTTTAGGGGGGGGGGGGGTTTGTTTGGTTGCTTGTTTTTGGGGGGAGGTGCAGAACCCCCGCCTCCTACCATCGTTTGAATCAGTTTCATCTTGTTTAATTTCATTAAATTTCGCAGCTATTCGGAATGCCTGCTTAGGAAAGGGTCTGTTGCCGTGGTAGAAGTTTTAGTTCTTGTTTTCTTCATGCACCACTCATGCACCACTCATGCACCAGTCAAGACCGAAACAGCCCTAAAACGAAATTGAAACGTGAGACAAATCGGGCTAGGTAGGCCCTCAAAGATTTACAAGTGCTATTTAGTTTCATAAGTTATAATCGGAAATGTATTTTCGGAAACCACCATCGGAATAAGCGTTCATTTGTGATCGGGACATGTGCCGGTTGTACATTTTCTGTGTACATGTGTGTGTGTGTAGTGTTTGATATGGCTTGCAAAAATACAAATAACAAGTGACAACAGCATGTGTTTCACAAATATGTGTAGGTATTCCTGTCTGTTTGCCAGCTGCTTCAGGAGTCAGGAGCGCTGCAGTCACCTCAAGCTGTAACTAGTGAGGTTTCAGTTGCAACGAACGACTGATAAAACAACGAACAAGAGCAACGTCACGGCGGCCAGCAAGCATCGACCATACGCACAGACAACACTCCAAACCTCTCCAAGAGTCATAGATCCTCATAAACCCGCTGGGCTCATGCGGATTTATGCCTCTTGGAGATGTTGGGAGTGTTGTTTATGCCGGTTGTCCTCCTTGATTTCGCTCCCGTTCGCTTTTAGGAGTCGTTCCGGCCTTGCAACTGAAACCTCGCGGCTAGTGTCGCAGATCATGCGGAACGTGACTTGAGCAACAAGGCCGCTCAGACAAACCCGTTGCTTCGGCTGCAAGTCGCATTTTAAAAAATACCATTCTGCAACAAGTGGATGTATCTGTTCCTATAAAACGTGCGCCTCCACGGTGCGGTACTGTTAGACTGGACTAGTTTTAATAAAAGTACTCAGGAGTGGATCAGATACCTGGGGGGAGGGGGAGGGGGGAGTTTCCAACTTTTTGTTTGGGACCTTCAACCTGACACTAAAGGCCTCCCCGACGCCAGACCTTCTTCCACTGGCCGAAAAATCAAAGAACCGGGCTTGGGGGATGGGGTGTCAACACTCTCGCCACTCGTCAAAATATCAAAAGGGGGTGGGGGGGGGGGGCATGTGTGTGTGGAAACTCGCCAAAAATTCAAATAGGTGGGGGGAGGGGGCGGGCTTCCAAACACATCCAAAAAGGGACTGTTATAACATTTAAAACAATTTTGGGTCGGGGGTAGATTAAATAATAATAATACCGGTTATTATATAGGCGCTTTTCCCCAATTCTGCGAATCGATTCAAAGCGCCGCGAACTGAACCCAACACGCACGCTCACGTGACACACACGCATTCACTCTGAAGGCACAGACACAGGACATTCACGTGGTGCGAAGGGTCAGCTCAGCTACTGAGGTTTCGGAAATTTTGATCGCTTGTATTTGAAATTTATAACGTGGCCTGAAAACGGTACCAAAGTGGATTCCGGAACCCCTAGGATTCCCCCCCCCCCCCTTCTCCAGATCCGTTTCTGAGTACTCGTGTCCCTGAGTATCACAAACAACAGGAAAACGATGTTCACAGAAATAACCAGCATGTGGTTTTTTTTAGCGTAGGACCTCAACGCCATAGACCTATTGAGGCAATTGATGGCTGCCAGTCTGACCACGTGACCAGTGTTGTGGCAGTGTAGGGCAGAGGCGAGGCATGGCTCATCGCCTTGCCCATTCTGAAAATTCTCAACTACTCAAGTTGATATCTAAATATCGCATAAACTTTTTGCGCAGTATATTTACATACAACATACTGTACAGATAATTTAACCGATTTTCCGTTATAGAACTTTCATCACTCCATGAAATATACGTGTGCCTTATTTGTGAGAGTTAGGCTTCCTTCTTTGTAAATATGCTTTGTTCCGGGTTATTTGTTAGAGATTGTTATTGTCTCGTGTAAATTAAATGTTTAGTTTTTTTTTTTAATATCTCACATCAATGACTTATGACGTCATCAGTGACCCTACCATCACGGGATATTGAGAGTGAGGAGGACACAGCTTAGAAACAGTCAGCATGCAATGTCACTAGGGTTCTTGTGAACGCAAATCCGTCCTGTTTCGTCTTGACCTACTTTTCATTTGTCAAAGGCACCTATATGGTCAACATGACCTACAAATACGAAAAGCAAACAGTTGTTTATTATAAGGTAGCGGCCATATTTTAAATGAATATGGGTGTGTTCTTTATCTCTGTGTCAATCACTGGAGCATACAACTGGTTTGCAAGTAATTCACATTAAATTAAATAAGATTTATTAAGAAAATTATGTGCATCATAAGTTTTTTGGGGACTTTGCGAGTCAAATTTCTTTTGAGGCAGTTAATAACATTATAAGCAGTCCACACAACATGTGTGGTAACTTGCTTGTCAGAGAGTTCCAGTTTTGCTTCTTTTCACCAACAATGAAACCCTGTGTCCTCCAAGGTAGCCAAGGGCGATAATTCTACCAATTTTCTGTGAAGGTAGCTCAACATCTGAAGCAAATAAACAGAAAATTTTTCTTGTTTTGTTGTGAGAGTGGCTCCTTGTTTGGCTACATTTACCGACACTTTTCACATTTTTATTGCCTCCGAGTATATGTTTTATAATAGTAAATGGTGAAAAAGCAATGCAATCTGTATTTTTGTTGTGGCCGCTCAGA
>BTPG01000006.1:191926340-191957149 GCA_036245525.1 Semisulcospira habei
CCACCTCCGCCGCATCAGTCAGATCAGAAAATACCTCACCACCGAAGCTGCCACCAAACTTGCTGTCTCTCTCATCCTATCTCGCATCGACTACTGCAACTCTCTCCTTTCCGGCCTCCTTCACTCCACCACTTCCACTCTCCAGCGCATCCAGAACAATGCTGCCCGCCTTGTCCTCAGAAAGAAAAAATCCGACCACATCACTCCCCTGCTCAAACTCCTTCACTGGCTTCCCATCCCACAACGCATCCAATACAAGATTCTGTCTCTCTGCTACAAATCCCTGAACAACTGCGCTCCTGCGTATCTCTCCAACTTACTTCACCCCTACACTCCTTCCCGCTCCCTCCGCTCCGCCTCCGACCCTCTCCGTCTCCACATTCCCCGCACCAAACTCAGCACTTTCGGCCCCCGCTCCTTCTCAGTTTATGGTCCATCCAGCTGGAACACTCTCCCACTCTCTCTCCGTCAGAAAGACTCTATCTCCTCCTTTCAGTCCGCCCTCAAAACTCACCTCTTTCAACAGTTCTAGCACTATATCACCACACTCCCCACAAAAGCTGACTGTCGCAATGTATTTCACCATTTGTTGTACGTGAGTCGTTGTCTAAAGCGTGCGCATGCGTGCGTGAGTTGTGAGTGCGCGCTTAGAGTTATAATTATTATAAGATAAGCGCATTATAAATACCGTAATTATTATTATTATTATGGTACGCACAGTTCGAGTGACGTGTTCGGCTACTGCCGCAAAGTGATGTTAGAGGCGGCTCGCGGTGCGGTCAGGTCACGCGCCGGCTTACCTGATGTTCGGCTGGCAGTTCGCCGTTGAACTGGAAAACGCACGAGCGCAGTCGCATTTGGCGAGTGGGTTTTATTTTTTACTCGCCCAAAAACAATTCACTCGCGAGTAAATTACTTGTCATTTTCAGGGCTGTAAAGTAGTGTATAATTGTGCATGTGTCTGAGAGAGAGTGTGTGCTGTTGTGCATGCGCAGTGAGTCCAGTGTTTTCCTGGAAAACAGCGCGATAAAAGAACTATTATTATTATTATTAATTCAAGGGCTGTGCCAGATTAGCCTGGCGCCTGAAGGCGCCAAGCTAATCTGGCACTATACTTAAATTATTATGGTCAATCAATCTCCTGCAACTGGTACACAGTCATTAGGCAATGCCTCCAAAATTTTAGAAATGGGACCTTGGGGCTAAAAGTGTTAATCTGAAATCAGTCAAATGGAAGAAATACATGACATGTAGACCATTGAACCCACAAGATCCCACCTGCAAGAGGCCTTGATCTTTTCTTTTCTCTCAACAAGAGACATCGAGTCTCCTGGAGGCTTGCAGTTGCAGTGGCTCAGTAGAATTTATCAGTCTTGTTTGCACATATTGGCTCCATCGATATCCTTATACTGAGGCAAACCATCCATGTCATTGGTAACCATCCATGTCATTGGTAACCATCCATGTCATTGGTAACCATCCATGTCATTGGTAACCATCCATGTCATTGGTAACCATCCATGTCATTGGTAACCTTCCATGTCATTGGTAACCTTCCATGTCATTGGTAACCATCCATGTCATTGGTAACCATCCATGTCATTGGTAACCATCCATGTCATTGGTAACCATCCATGTCATTGGTAACCATCCATGTTACTGTTAACCCTTTGGCTGTCAGCAGCATTTTTGTCACAATGATTCCTGCTGGAATTATCGCAACAAAAACTGCTATGGACAGCCAAAGGGTTCAGTGAAAGAAAACTTCAGTGCGTGCCGATTGCACACACTTGCCTCTCTTCTCCAGCTGTATACGCCCTCAAGACATAATTTGCGCAGTGCTGCCAACTCTCGAGTCCTACATATCCCTCTCGTCAAGACCAAGTTGTTTGGTGAGAGGTCATTCAGGTACCGGAGCCCATTTGTTTGGATGACCTCCCATGCAAACTGAGATACGTGGATTCAAGAGAGGCATTCAGGCAAGCCCTAAAGACTCATCTTTTTTCTGTCTGCTATGAATGACTTTTGTCACAGACGTCATGTTGAAGTCATCTCTATCTCTATTAGAAGTAGTGTGTGTGTGTGTGTGTGTGTGTGTGTGTGTGTGTGTGTGTGTGTGTGTGTGTGTGTGTGCGTGTGCGTGTGCGCGCGCACGCGCGTGAGTGCGAGTATGAGTCTATAAGCATAGCATTTTTGAATGGTGACTTTATAGATTGTTTAATAGAGTGCGTAACTCCGCCGAGGTGTACCCTAAAGGTTACCTTGCCGGTCCCAAGCCCGGATAAAGGAGGAGGGTTGGGCGTAGGGCTAGCAACCCTACCCCGGAAAACACTTCCTGCTACAGAAACGCCAACAGAGAATCAACAAGAAAACTCAGCCCTGGGAAGAGAGAGGTCTTCAACAAGAAGATTTATGACACCATGTAGTGAAAGCCGGAAGACTCTGGAAGCTACAAGGCTGATACCCTTTCTTTCGACCAGGGCAATCAACATTGGTACATGGAACTAAGAACCATGTGGGAGACAGGAAAAACATTTCAAGTAGCGGCAGAGATGAAGAACTACAACCTTGCCCTTCTTGGAGTTAGTGAAACAAGATGGACACAATCTGGACAGAAGCAACTAGCATCAGGAGAGAAGCTGTTGTATTCTGGACATGAAGAGGACATCACACACAAGGAGTTGCATTGATGCTCTCAAAAGAAGCACAAAGAGCACTCATAGGATGGGAATCTCATGGACCCAGAATTGTTACAGCTTCCTTCCGTACCAAGATGGAGAAGATCAAGATGAACGTTATTCAATGTTACGCACCCACCAACGACAGTGATGAAACCATCAAGGATCAGTTTTACGAGAGACTACGGTCTATCATAGAGAAGTATCCAGAAAAGGACTTCACCATTTTGATGGGAGACCTTAATGCCAAGATAGGAACGGATAACTCTGGATATGAAGAAGTCATGGGGTGCCATGGACTAGGAGATAGAAACGACAATGGGGAGAGGCTGGCAGACCTGTGCGCATCAAACAACTTGGTCATCGGTGGCAGCGTTTTCCCCCACAAGAACATTCACAAGACCACATGGGTTTCTCCAGACCACATAACAAAAAACCAGATTGACCACATCTGCATCAGTAAGAAATTCAGAAGGTCCATGCAAGATGTGAGAGCAAAGAGAGGAGCGGACTTGGCCTCGGACCACCATCTCGTGGTGGCCAGGCTAAAACTGAAACTAAAAAAGAACTCGACAACAGCGCACAGGGCACAACAGAAATACAATACCACCTTCCTGAGAGACACTACCAAGCTGCAAGAGTTCAAGTTGACCCTCAGCAACAAGTTTCAAGTGTTACAGGAGCTGTTGGAAGAGGAGGAAGGTACCCTCGAGAGCAAGTGGGAAGGAATTAAAGAAGCAGTTACATCAACCTGCCAGGAAGTGCTTGGTCCCAAGAAGCACCAACATAAAGAATGGATCTTTGTTGACACACTGAGTAAAATTTATGAGAGGAAGAACAAAAAGATGGCCGTCAACAACAGTCGAACAAGAGCAGAGAAAGCCAAGGCACAAGCAGAGTACACAGACGCAAATAAACGAACGAAGAAGAGCATTAGAGCAGACAAGCAGAAATATGTGGACGACCTGGCAACCAAAGCAGAGCAAGCAGTTAGAGAGGGCAACATGAAAGAACTTTACAACACCACCAAGAAGCTAGCAGGGAAGTACCGTAGACCCGAACGTCCGGTCAAAGACAAGGAAGGAAAACCAATCATGGGCGATCAAGAACAGAGAAACAGGTGGAAAGAACACTTTGAAGAGCTCCTGAATAGACCAGCACCGAAGAACCCACCAGACATCGAACCTGCTGAAGCGTACCTACCTATAGAGGACAGCCCACCCACAAGAGAAGAAATTAGGATGGCCATTAAGCAGCTCAGGAATGGAAAAGCAGCAGGACCAGACAGCATCCCAGCTGAGGAGCTGAAGTCGGACTTAGAAACAACAGTGGGAATGCTCTACCCACTATTTAAGAAGATCTGGGAACAGGAACAAATACCAGCTGACTGGAAAGAGGGATATCTTATTAAGATTCTGAAGAAAGGAGACATTAGTAACAGCACGAATTACATAGGGATCACGCTCTTATCAGTGCCGGGGAAAGTATTCAATAGGGTTCTGCTGAACAGAATGAAAGACCCAGTTGACGCCCTACTTAGAGACCAACAGGCTGGCTTTCACAAAAATCGATCCTGCACTGACCAGATTGCAATGCTGCGAATTATAATTGAGCAGTCGTTAGAGTGGAACTCACCCCTATACATCAATTTCCTTGACTATGAGAAAGCATTTGACAGCGTGGACAGATAGACCCAATGGAAGCTCATAAGGCACTATGGGATACCTGAAAAAATCTCCACCATTATCAGGAACTCATATCAGGATCTAAGTTGTAAAGTGGTACATGGAGGGCAACTCACTGAGGCATTCCAGGTGAGGACAGGCGTCACACAAGGATGTCTTCTCTCGCCATTTCTCTTCCTACTGGCAATTGACTGGATTATGAAGACCTCTACAGCTCAGAGAAGAAATGGAATCCAGTGGACACCTTGGAAGCAGCTAACTGACCTGGACTTCGCAGATGACTTGGCCCTACTATCACACATTCAGCAGCAGATGCAGGAGATGACAACCAGAGTAGCAGACACCTCCGCACAGGTTGGCCTCAATATTCACAAAGGCAAGAGTAAGATACTCAAGACAAACACAGCCACCACCAACCCGATTACGCTTGACAAAGAAGCACTGGAGGAGGTGGATGCCTTTACTTATTTGGGTAGCGTCATCGACAAACAGGGAGGCTCAGATACAGATGTCAAGCAAAGGATAGGGAAAGCACGAACAGCATTTATACAATTGAGAAACATCTGGAGATCCAAAGAACTATCAACCAAGACCAAAGTCAGGATCTTCAACACCAATGTCAAGGCAGTTCTTCTATACGGAGCAGAAACTTGGAGAACAACAGTTGCCATCACAAAGAGAATACAAGTCTTCATTAACAACTGCCTGCGCAAGATCCTAAATATCCATTGGCCAGAGACCATCAGCAACAACGAACTCTGGAATAGAACCAATCAGCTGCCTGCAGAAGACGAAATTAAACAACGACGTTGGAGATGGATAGGGCACACCTTACGTAAGCCAGCAGACAACATCACCAGGCAAGCCCTAACATGGAATCCACAGGGCATGCAGAAAAGAGGCAGACCAAGAAACACATGGTGCCGGGAACTGGATGCAGACCTTAAGACCATGAAGATGACCTGGAACCAAGTGGAAAGGAGAGCCCGGGACAGAGACTCTTGGAGATCCTTTGTAGGCGGCCTATGCCCCAGTAGGGGTGCAAGGCATAAGTAAGTAAGTATAGAGTGCGTTGTATTTTTTTTTAATACTTTTTGTAAATTGCGTTTTTGTAATTAGTTATTTTTGTACAATTAGTTTTTGTTAAGCACCTAGAGCTCTAATCCGAGGTTAGGCGCTATACAAGTACTCATTATTATTATTATTAGTAGTAGTAGTACTGACTGCTTCAACGCATGACTGAGCACATGAGCCATCCTCCTTCAGTTCCCCTTCTCTGATCTCATTGTGATTTAGGGTTATTTTTTTGCTGCAGTGACACATGGTATGTACTCACAGCAAGTAACTTTTAACACTTATTTTGTGTCTAGGTACTCAATAGTAGATGCAAATATGGTTATTTTAGCACAGGAAAAGTTATTCTACATTATTCCGGGTTTTAGCAGGACCCCGGAATAACCCAGAATGTGAACCCTATTGGTAGCAGGCAATGTCATAATTCCTACAAGAATCATCGTGACAAAAACAGCCAAAGGGTTATACAGGATGGTACCACTGCACTAAGAACAGCCCATAAACAAAGCCTCCTTGTGGAAGCTGTAGTACTCCCACCTCAGCCCCATTCACACCATCCTCCCCAAATCAAAACATGCAACTTAATTACCTCTGGAGCTGCAGGTATGGGTGCTGCTGGTGTTGCAGCCTGTGCTGGTGTGGATGTTGCTATTGTAGTGCCAGCTGTGGCTGTTGCAGGCCCTGCTGTACCTGTGGTGGTGGCTGATGATGGGGCTGTTACATTCTCCAGGCCAGGCACTGATGACAGCTGCAACAAATGTGATGAGGATACACTGTGACAACATGGGAGTATATATTTTTTGTACAATTAGTTTTTGTTAAGCACCTAGAGCTCTAATCCGAGGTTAGGCGCTATACAAGTACTCATTATTATTATTTTTTTTTTGGGGGGGGGGCAGTGGGCAGATGTTCACATCTGCACGGGACATAGACGACCCCGCCCTCCACGAGTCGCCTGCTGCCTTGCAGGCCTGGCCGCTTGGCTGCGGAAAGGCTAAGGGAGGAAACCCCTGACATCAAAGCCCCCGTGTCTCCGGGGAAGGCTTTTGAGCCAGAGACTAGGACAAGGACAGTCTGATATAAAACCTACGACCCGAGGACCTCGATGCCATCGTCCCAGCTTGCTAGGCCATGGCAGATGAACCAAGGGTTTAAAGGGTGGGGCCAGTACTGCGCACACTGCACTCCACCAAAAAGCTCCACCGCGCAGGCTTTAGGAAACGTCCACGGACCATGACACTGACCATTCCAAGTCCTGTAGCGACGGGCGAGGGGCGAAACGGCAGGTGAAAGATGTCACTGGAAGCCGCAGTCTCAAACCTGCATGCAGGCGGTTCAGGATATTGGTCGCCTGATGTTGACATGGGGATGACAACATCACTCGGCACACCCTGAACGACCAAGCAGCCTTCTCTAGGGACAGCACTGCTTGCTCCACACGGAGAGGGGCCTAGAAAAGGTGGCCTAACCAAAGCTCGTCCCCTCGCAACCCCAGTTGGCTAGCCGCGGTCAACGGGCATCTTCTCCTGCGGTCAAAAAACAAGAAAGAATAACGGATCCACTCTCATGACGACCACGACCGGACTCAACGTAGCATGTTGGAACGTCCGAACCATGCTCGACAAAGCAGACAGCGGACGCCCTGAACGTCGCTCTGCCCTCATTGCCCATGAATTGCGGAGGTTAAACATCGACATCGCCGCGCTCAGCGAAGTACGCCTTCCGGACGAAGGCAGCCTCCAAGAACTTGGTGCTGGGTACACCCTCTACTGGTCAGGCAGGCCTGCATCAGAAAGACGGCTTTCAGGCGTGGGTTTCATGGTCAAGACATCCATTGCGACTAAGCTGGAAAACCTACCAACGGGCCACTCAGACCGCATCATGTCCATGCGCCTCCCACTGAGACACCAGCAGCACGTCACCCTTCTCAGTGTGTACTCCCCAACCCTCCTGGCAGAGCCTGCTGAAAAGGACAAGTTTTACACTGACCTGCGCAGCCTCCTACAGAGTACCCCTGCAGACGACAAAGTCATCATCCTTGGCGACTTCAACGCCAGAGTGGGCCAGGACTCTGAAGCCTGGAAAGGAGTCCTCGGCAAGCATGGCGTGGGGAACTGCAATGACAATGGCCGCCTACTGTTGGAGTTCTGTGCGGAGCAGCAACTGGTCATCACCAACACTACTTTTCAGCAAAAGGACAGTCGAAAGACCACCTGGATGCATCCTCGCTCCAAACACTGGCACCTTATCGACTATGTCCTAGTGCGTCAGAGGGACCGCAGTGACGTCCTCCTCACCAGAGTGATGCCCAGCGCAGAGTGCCACACTGACCACCGCCTTGTCCGCTGCAAACTCAGGCTCCACTTCAAGCCAAAACCCAAGAAATGGGGGCCCCCCAAGAAAAAGCTTGATGTTGCCAGCCTTCAGCGTGACGATGTGAAAGCTGCCTTTCAGACAGATTTACAGCACAGGCTCAAAGACACAGCGGACCCAGTAGACTCCTCCCCTGAAACACTTTGGGAACAACTGAAAACTGCTATTGCAAAATCCTCTGCAGAAGTCTTGGGTTTCGCCAGAAAGAAGAACAAAGACTGGTTTGACGAAAACGATGTAGAGATCCAGGAACACCTAGCAAAAAAAAGAGCCGCCCATCAGGCCCACCTAGCCCAGCCTTCCTGCCCTGTGAAGAAGTCTGCCTTCCGCCTCGTCTGCAGCAGTATCCAGCGCAAGCTCAGAGATCTCCAGAATGAGTGGTGGACCAGACTTGCACAGAGGACCCAGCTTTGTGCTGACAATGGTGACTACAGGGGCTTCTACGAAGCACTGAAAGCAGTGTATGGCCTCAGGCACCTGGTACAAAGTCCCCTGCGAAGCGCGAATGGCCAGGCACTCCTCACAGATAATACCTCCATCTTGAACCGCTGGTCGGAATACTTTCAGAGCCTCTTCAGCGCTGAGCGCATTGTTCAAGAAGCAGTCGTCCTACAAATCCCACACCTCCCAGTAAAGGTTGAGTTGGACGAACCGCCCACCGCTGAAGAGACCCTCACAGCCATCCACCAGCTCAAGAGTGGCAAAGCAGCAGGCATCGATGGAATACCACCAGAGATCTGGAAACATGGAGGCACAGCACTGCACAACAAGCTCCATGACCTCTTTCTCTGCTGCTGGGAGGAAGGAACACTACCAAAAGATCTCCGTGATGCAGTCGTTATCACCCTGTACAAGAACAAAGGCGAGAAGTCTGACTGTTCCAACTATCGGGGAATTACCCTGCTGTCCATTGCTGGGAAAATCCTTGCAAGGCTGCTCCTGAATCGGCTGGTACCTGCCATCGCTGAAGACCAACTCCCAGAGGGCCAGTGTGGCTTCAGAGCAAACAGGAGCACCACCGATATGGTCTTTGTGCTGAGACAGCTACAGGAGAAGTGCCGCGAGCAGAACAAAGGGCTGTACGTAACATTTGTCGACCTAACAAAAGCGTTCGACACTGTGAGCAGGCAAGGCATGTGGCAGATCCTGGAGCGACTTGGCTGTCCCCCAAAGTTCCTCAACATGATTGTCCAGCTACACGAGGACCAGCAAGGCCAGGTCAGACTCAACAATGACCTCTCGGAACCATTCCCTATTCTCAACGGCGTAAAGCAGGGCTGCGTGCTGGCACCGACCCTCTTCACCATCTTTTTTAGCATGATGTTGAAGCAGGCCACAGTGGACCTCGATGATGACGATGCAGTGTACATCAGGTATCGTCTCGATGGCAGCCTGTTCAACCTCAGACGACTGCAGGCCCACACGAAAACCCTAGACCAACTGATTCGTGAGCTGCTTTTTGCTGATGATGCTGCCCTCGTTGCACACACAGAGAGAGCCCTGCAGCGCATCACGTCTTGCTTCGCAGATGCTGCCCAGCTCTTTGGACTCGAGGTCAGTCTGAAAAAGACAGAGGTCCTCCATCAGCCGGCACCCAAGACAGTGTATCGCCCTCCTCACATCACCATTGGCGAGTCTGAACTAAAGTCAGTGCACCAGTTTACTTACCTTGGCTGCATTATCACGTCGGACGCCAAGCTGGACAAGGAGCTTGACAGCAGGCTGGCAAAAGCAAACAGCGCTTTCAGGCGACTTTTCAAGCGGGTGTGGCACAATCAACAGCTGAAAACAGGCACCAAGATCAGCGTGTACAGAGCTGTGGTCCTCACCACCCTGCTGTATGGTTCCGAGTCCTGGGCCCTCTACCGCAGCCAACTACGACTCCTCGAACGCTTCCACCAGCGCTGCCTGCGTACCATCCTGGGCATTCACTGGAGTGACTATGTCACCAACGTCGAGATCCTTGAACAGGCAGAAACTGTGAGCATCGAGGCTTTGCTGCTGCGGACACAGCTCCGCTGGGCGGGGCATGTCTCCAGGATGGAGGATCATCGCCTACCAAAGATCACCCTGTTCGGCGAGCTTGCTACTGGACACCGTGACAGAGGGGCACCAAAGAAGAGATACAAAGACTGTCTCAAGAAGTCACTTAGTGCCTGCCAAATCGACCACCACCAGTGGTCTTCGCTTGCTGCGGACCGTGACACCTGGCGCTCCACCATTTACAAGGCAGCTGTCTCCTTTGAGGACTCTCACAGAGCTAGCCTTAAGGACAAGCGGCTCAGGAGAAAAAACAGAGATGCCGCAGCTCAGAACCCTGGCCATACCTTCCCCTGCAACCACTGCGGTCGAACCTGCCTGTCTCGGATTGGCCTCCGCAGCCACGAACAAGCCTGCAGACGTCGTGGGCAACTCCTATAAAATCTTCGTTCGCGAAGTCAAGCCAAGATTATTATTTTTAGTAGTAGTACTGACTGCTTCAACGCATGATGCATGAGAACATAGGGCTGAAAGCTTAAAGTGCCCATGGACCTCCCAGTTCATTAGCACCCTACTTCACAGCCCTTAGTTAATTTGGTCAGAATAAATTCACAAAGTATTCTCAAACATTCAATTACAGTCCCAGTAACCCATTTTACACAAAAAAATATGACAGTAATCACAGTCACAATCCAGACTAATGTGGTGCGAGTGTGAATAGTATGAGGGTAAGAAATTGGGCACATTGCCAATGGTGCAAATTAGGTGCTAACCCAGAAAATGTGCCCAAACTGCAACATTATTCCCTGGCAAAAAGTTAGGAGAAGCCACCATTTTACTGTGACTTGAAAATTGAATGCCGCAAGTGGCATGAATAATAAGCCCAGACCCTCTCATGATTCATCCCCCAATTGTCTTAACTCATTCGAGACGTTCCACATCTGGATACGCGGCTTTAGCCACGTATCCAGACGCAGCACGTCTAGAATGAGTTAAAGTTTACTTTAATTGTAGATCATGAAACTATAAGTGATGCATTAGCGTATAGTCAATCACAGGCAGCTCTCAGTAACTTTTTTTTTTTTAAAGATAATCAAATGTCTTTCAAAACAATAGCTCACGCTGCTATTATTGATATGTACCACATGAAATAGCACAGAACTGTCATGTACCTTAGCCTCCAGAAGACTGAGTGAAATCTCCAGCTGTTGTATCCTAGAGTGTAAGTTTTCAAGTTTCTCTTCACACACGCATGAGAAGCGATTGAGAAAGCGTGAGGTATGGGTGATGAAGTGGTTGATAAAGGCAATCGTCCGCTTTTGGTTGATGGCTTCAACCTGGAAACAGAAAGTAAACAAGAATGCATGTTGCCACGTGACTGAAACACAGAAGAAGAAGATATAGTTTGTGTGCTGGTCTGTGATACGGGACATTATGGCTATAGACATAAGGTCTAAAATCACAGAGCATTGTATCATAGCAGCAGTAAATTGATTTCTTGCCAAACTGATCCTGCCATAATGACAGCTGCATCAAAATTTCACATAAAACATTTACTACCATTAAGAAAAAAGCTAAATGATATTGTAAGGCTCTTGCATTATATGGTCAGATATGTGTCCATGAAAATGTCTAGAGCGGATGACTTTTACCACTGTATGACGATCAGCACTATCACTAATGTTATCACAATACAGTGCACGATAGGGAAGGGGCGTCACATGCTGCTGCATGAAAATCTTGTCCCCTCCTCTCCTTCCCTCCACCCACCCCCACCCCCACCCCTACCCCCTCCCACAACACCTTAAAATTACAAAAACGCCCATTTATAAAGTCCTATGTTGTTGATGTCCCAGGGCGTTTGTCAAAAGTATCTTTGGAAAACGAAAGTAACAGATCTAAAAGCCAAGATGTATCACAGCAGGATGCTTGGTGAGATCTGAGCACTGGTGCCCAAGAACACCTTAAAATTCCCAACCTTCGTATAGTCAATCCCAGGCCCGACGAGAGGCAATCCGTCCGCGTCCATCTTAGCCTAAAGCAGTCAAGATGTTAGCGTAAACGTCAGATAACAGGAATATCAGCTTTTCTGCGCCATAGTCACGAGACTCTTTCTGCCCAAGAGGCGTGTTTACACTCTAAGGTCGAGGTCGAAAAAGACTAGCAGTAAATGTTTCCATCATGAGAAGGGGAAAAAATTCTTAAAATATCTGAGCTAAGATATTACCGATGTCTTGACACTGAATAGTTGAAATTTTACGTTTGCTCAGAAATGAAATGATTGCTATTTTTATTTGATGCTTCATTTTTGCTCCGAGCCTACAGTCTGAGTCGGAGCTTCCGGTCGGCATCCATCACCGTGCGGCAAGGCTAAGTGGTCTTTTAAACCGCGATTCATGCCTTTTCATTCAGTTTAGATTGATAATTTTGCTTATCCGAGATGGATCAAGCACCTCCAGTGGAAACGGTAATGCAGGCCGTTCAGGCCTTGTACAACAATCCAGATGTCATGGGCAAAGAGAAGGCGTCCGTGTGGTTGGGCGAACTCCAGAAATCTGTAAGTGTGAGAAATTTGTAATTTTTTCACATTTCTTGATCTGTGTTAATAATTCTCAGTTGATTTTGTGTATGCACTTTAAACAGGTTGCTGTCTTTCCACATACCTTAAAGTGGCATTCTTGCATTCCCCGCGTCCATATGTCAAAGTGACAGAAAAATTCATTAAGATTAAGAAAAATGAGAGATAAGGCTGTGCCGGTCGGGTTTCTCCCCGGGGGCCGCTTCGGTACCCTGACAGTATCCAAATCGCAATGACTACCCCCACCCATCCCCATCTCCCCACACACACATACCTGATACTATTGCATACACGAAAGTATTGCCTAGTGGCAAAATTCCGTTTCGTTTTGATATGGCTCTTGTAATGCATTAGCAATATTAAAAGAGGAATGTGACAAATAAGATGAAATTTAAATGACACTGATTGAGAAATTTTTTTTTTTTTTTACTACTGAAACTTAAGAAAATGCCCCCACCCAATTCCCTTGTGAACATGTGCAGATAAATGAGCACATGCAAGAAATAGATCTGGCCGCGGACACATTGGGTCGTGGACACATTATACCTTTCTGTTGTATGCATGCACTTGCACCAGGTTTAAATTACAAATTTCAGTTTAACTGCTGGATGCACTGTTGTTTTGGGATGTTCATCCAAGGTTTCACTTTCAATCATAAATCAAGTTTTATCAAACTATGACCAGTTCAAGGTTCAGTGATTTACTGTTGTATTTCATTTTAATTTCAGATGTATGCATGGCAGCTTGCTGATCAGCTGCTTCGGATGAATCAGAGTCTTGAATCCTGCTACTTTGCAGCGCAGACCATGAGAACAAAGATCCAGTACTCTTTTCATGAGCTGCCTCAAAATTCTCACCAGGTAAAGAAAACTGCTGTGTTTTGAGAAGTTCCTTATTAATCTTTTCTTTGATTTCAAGGCAATTGCTAATGCTATACATTGTAGTGTGTTTGCCATTTCATTGTCATATGTTCATGATTTCTTTTTTACTCACTGATGCACAGTGAACTTTGAAAGAAAAAAAAGGTACCTCATAGAGTGGTTGTCTTAACCCTTTTAGCCCCAGATCCCTACAGCAGGAGATGGCTTGACCATGATCATTCAAGGGTAGTGCTAGATAAGCTTGGCTCCTTCAGGCACCAAGCTAATCTGGCACTACCCTTGAATGATCATGGTCAATCCATCTGCTTTAGGCAACACCTCCAAAATTTGATAAATGGGACCTTGGGGCTAAAAGGGTTAACAAACAAAATTGTAATTTACCCCGGCACTGTATTCATTCTTTACTTGCGTGTCCACCCCTTCACTGAAAATGCTAATCATCAGCAGTCACTGATGAAGTAGCTCGTCCAGCCTGACCCAGCAGACGGAAGGCGCGATTCTCATGAGCCCCGGCATGGCAGGGACTCATGAAAATCTGTGCCTTTTGTTAGCATGGGTCAGTTCCATGTAAAGGTTGAGATTGGAGGACGTCATCTGTGTTATCCCATTTAAACCCACGGCTGCATTTCCCAAATTTTCAGAGGTGTCACCTAACCACTATGTACCAGATGCAGGAGATGGATTGACCATGATAATTCAACGGGCGTGCCAGATTAGCTTGCATACTCATAATTAACCCATAATCCCTGACATACCACAGCAGGAGATGGATCATGCAGGATAGTTCAAGATTAGTGGCAGATTAGCTTGGCGCCCTCTCTGGCATTACCCTCGAATTATCTCCTGAAATTGGTACATAGTCTTTAGGTATCACACACCCACCCACCCTCAGCATTTGTGAAATGCAGTCTTGGGGTTGGATGGGTGTCGGTAGCAGTTTTAGTCGCAATGGTTCCTACGCAGTTAAGTCTTCAATGTCAAATGCTTTTTCTTCTCGTACTCAGTCCTTGAGAGATTCTCTACTGGATCATGCGTCCAAAATATCCACAGACACACCACCGGTCATCGTGACACAGCTGAGTTTAGCGCTGGCTGATCTGGCACTTCAGATGTCAATGTGGAAAAATGCTGTGGGAGATCTGATCCAGAGGTGAGGGGATTTCTTCCTTTTTGTTCAATCCACCTTGGACACTTTAACTGTTTACAGTAACTGTGGCTGTATGCACAAGGGCTACACTGTTTAGTGCCGACTGGGCGATATAGACTGATCTGGTTAGGTCAGTGTCAGGAATCAGAAGGGGGTTGATCCAAGGGTGACAGTCTTCAGTCCTGGAAACATATTCAGCTTTTTAAAATTCCAGAAAGGTTAATTTCAGGTGGAAAGGGGAGGACAGAGAGGACAGTACTTGAGCCAGTCAGTTCCATCTGCAAGAGGCATAAAGTCTCATGAGCCCCTGCAGGGGCTCATGAGACTTTATGCCTCTTGTTGACCATGGACCGTTGGGCATCGTTAGTCTGTGGACCGTTTTCAGTCAGGCCAGTTTTTTTGCACTGGCACCCATGTTGATCATTGAATGATAACATATAAAGGGTGACTGATTACACAACTAATCAAGTACAAACTAGTAGAGTAGTGCCCAGTTAATTTGCAGCTCAAATCAAGCACTGTCCTGTGCTGTGACTTAAGTGCAAGGTCAGTACTCATTTCTGTTCATGTTTGTACAAACTTTGGAAACGGTGTGCACGATAAACCAGGTCAGTGCTGCTAAATTTCAAAACAAACTCTTGGGAGTCTTCCAGAATATGTAGCGAAGGGCATGGGCACAAAGATACCATTATGAACAAAGTCAACCAGTGTTTTCCCATACCACACGACTGGGGGTGTGTCGTGCACCGATTTTAATTCTGCAGGTCTGAAACGTATGCATCATGCTCATGCACAGATTTGTTTTCTGTCGTATTAACCCATTACATCCTGAGGCAGATTTTTTTAATTTTTATTGCTTATTGTCCTATGAAGGCTACATTACAGATCTGGAGATAGATCCCATGTTTTAGTTCAAGGGTCATGCCAGAATAGATTGGCGCCTTAGGCGGCTAGCTATTTTGGCACCACTCTTGAACTGTCATGGTCAATTGATTTTTCAAAATACATTACCGATGGCATTACTATATGGAATACACTCTATAGCCTATCAATTTCAGTCCAAAGTTGTGTCCCCTACACAACTGGGGAGGAGACACCGGGGATCAGCCCTGAAAGTCTAAAATTTTGCCCACAAGCCTTTGGCTAGTGACTTCAAAGTTTTACTAGCCAAACTGAAAATGTTACTAGCCAAACTGAAAATTTTACTAGTACTGAAAATAGCCCAACGCAACAATATAATGTACCACAAGTGTTTGACGACCAATGTTAGTGTTTTCTGCCCAGAGGCATTGAGAACAAATATTTAAACAGACAATCATAACCAAGTTAATGTTTATGACCTGACTTCAAGCTTTTGATAGTATCAAGTGGAGAAATAACTGACAAAGTCCCCATGTGAACTGTGGTGGGATTTTTATTCATTTACTTATTTTTGCAAGTAGAGCAGGGCTTCTGTTTTCACAACAGGTTAAAAGGTCTGTAGACCCCCAGGCAAATTTTAGAGGGTACACAGACCCCCATCTGAGCATAATAGAGGGTCCACAGATTTATTTAAGAAAAACTGCATCATCTGTATATTCTTTAAAATAAATTAACTCATTTCGCTCTCTCCTCTTCAAATGTGTTGTGACAGTGTGTGTGTGTCCTTTCATGCCATGATACCGATTCTTTAACTAATAATAAAAATAATAATTACGGTATTTATAATGCGCTTATCTTATAATAATTATAACTCTAAGCGCGCACTCACAACTCGCACACGCATGCGCACGCTTTAGACAATGACTCACGTAACACAAATAGTGAAGATACATTAGGACGGTCAGCTTGGGCTGGGGAGTGTGGTGATATAGTGCTAGAACTGTTGAAAGAGATGAGTTTTGAGGGCAGACTGGAAGGAGGAGAGCGAGTGTTTCTGACGGAGAGAGAGTGGGAGAGTGTTCCAGGTGGTTGGACCGTATACTGAGAAAGAGCGGGGGCCGAAAGTGCTGAGTTTGGTGCGGGGGATGAGGAGGCGGAGAGGGTCAGAGGCGGAGCGGGGAGGAGTGTAGGGGTGAAGTAAGTTGGAGAGATACGCAGGAGCGTAGTTGTTTAGGGATTTGTAGCAGAGAGACAGAATCTTGTATTGGATGCGTTGGGGGATGGGGAGCCAGTGAAGGAGCTTGAGCAGGAGAGTGATGTGGTCGGATTTTTTCTTTCTGAGGACGAGGCGGGCAGCATTGTTCTGGACGCGCTGGAGAGTGAGAGTGGTGGAGTGAGGAAGGCCAGAAAGGAGAGAGTTGCAGTAGTCGATGCGAGATAAGACAGGGCTCGAAATTAGCGGGGGCCCGGGGCCAAAAACCCGCAAAGTTGATTTCGGGCTCGGAAAGTTGAAAAACGAAGGGCCCGCTTGGCCCGCAAAATAATTCGTCTGCTACAGCTAGCTCTACTCGGCAGTTTCGTATTTGGGCCAAGGGAAGCAACCCACACCGGTGCCCTCACTCACAGTAATAGTATTGTGTTCTTTTTTCTTTTCTTTTTTTGTTATTGTATTTTTAGTTTACTTCTGTTAATCAAGTGCACATAAGTGTAATATGAATAGATGATTGAAAAAAAAAGAAAAGGCAAAATCTGTTTGTTTCACTTTAGTTTATCAGGAAGAGTACTGTTAAGTTTCAAGTAGTTCCCTTTCATGGTTTTGTTTTGAACTTTTGTGCATTGAGGTCAGATTTTTTGTTAGGTTACTCATATTAAAAATTTAATGATGTGTATTGTGCAATACTCAGTCACAAAACTGAAAAGTATTATACAAGAGACTCACTTGATTTTTTTCTATTTTGTTTAATGGCCATTTCAGGCTCACTAGTCACTGGAATATGTGTGTCACTGAATGTGTGTGTGTGTGTTTTTTCCCCTTTTTTGTTGGTAATGTTTGAAAGTGAAAGAAAAGGCAAATAAAAATGACATCACTCAGCAAAATTGGAAATTCAATTGTTTTTATTTTAGATTATCAGACAAATTGTACTTTCTACTTATTATATTGTCAATAATTCTTTTGTTTTTTGTTTGCATTATTTTTCAAAGTTGGGCCCCGAAAGTTGCTTGTGGGCCCTCAAATTTTTCAATCAAGGGGCCCGGTGGCCCCCAAAGAAAAAAGTTAATTTCTAGCCCTGTAAGATAAGAGAGACAGCGAGTTTGGTGGCAGCTTTGGTAGTGAGGTATTTTCTGATCTGACTGATGCGGCGGAGGTGGAAATAACATGCCTGGGCCGTGGCGGAGACGAAGCTGGTCATGGAAAGAGAGGAATCGAGGATAACGCCAAGGTTCTTGACAGAGTCAGAGAGGGAGATGGGGGTGCTGTCGAGTTGAAGGTGGAGAGAGGGAGAGAGCTGGGAAAGTTTCTGGCGAGTGCCTACCAGCATGGCTTCCGTTTTGTCGTCGTTCAGTTTGAGCTTGTTTGCTGTCATCCAGTTTTTCACGTCCTCATAGCAGTCAGCCGTGCGAGTCAGTAGTGTCTGAGTGTTGTCGAGTGAACTGGTGAACTATCATGCAAAAGCCTATTTCCATCACACACACACAGAAAATCATATATTTATTTATTTGTATGATCGTTTGATAATGTATTGTAACAGAGAATATAGCATTTTCTGCTGAATGCAGATTGACAACCAACGTCTAACTTGTCTAAACTCTGTGTGTGTGTGTCTGTGTGTGTGTTAACTAATGTACTTAAAAGTTGGTTTCAACCCATTTAACCCGAAAGATGTATTTCTCCCATTTTAGAGCTTTTGCCTAATACCTGTGCACCAGAAGATGGCCGGATCGACCACGATTTTAAAAAAAAAAAAAAAAAAAAAAAACTCTGACAAACTTATTTCTGTTGAAATTTCTGGACTTGCTTTTTGAGTTCGCCTCCATGCACATTGCGCATGCCATCCGTGTGCCGACGTGCTTAATTAGGCCATGGAAATACATGCAGCCATGAACTCTGAAATCTGCGAGTCGCAGCGGTGGGCATGGCAGCCCAGGGCCGGGGTATCATTTCTGCGGTACTGTCGCTTGTTTATGGAGATGACGGTGTCGAAGTGCAACTTTCTTCTAAGCAATTATCACAATCAGATGGTGCCGGATTGAAGAATCAGAAGCATTCCAGCTTCCTTTGCTTTTTCTCCGCCATTTACAACTTCATTCAAGATCGAAAGTGAAACGCGCCATGCAGTATCCCATAATAGTATGAATGGTGACGTCACTGCAAGTAACGCGTTCAACAAGTAGCGCGCACTTTGTAATAACATGCCGACACCACACGTAAACTAACAGTTTGCCTGTCCAGTTACACTCGCATGGACCCCGGAGTCGAGGTGATTCTGAACGCAGCCGTGACCAAGCGAGCGGCTATAAACGAACCAACTTAGAACGACTGCACCGACCTCTGTTAGGGTACGCACGGTGGTGCAAGGATGATGCGTCTCGGACGCAGATGCACTGAATTTTAGTGTGTCTGACTACCCCGTAGTTACATTTTCAGTACGTGATTTTGAGTTTTAATGCGTCACAGACGCACTAAAACGGGTCGCTATTGCCTGCTTAGTATTACGAGAAGTGAAGGTTGAACGTTCGGGCACTTTCGGATTTAGAACTGAAGAAGTACGGATTGGAAAATGCACGAGCACACTCGCATTTGGCGAGTGTGTTTTTTTTTTTTACTCGCCAAACAAAAAAATCACTCGCCATGGCGAGTACATTACTCGCCATTTTCAGGGCTGGGGATCCAGACATAAGGGCCCCGGGTGGCCTCCCCTTACTACCCTATCCTGGCAAGCCTAGGGCGAACACCTGTCAGTTTCACTCTTAGCTCGACCGTGGACGGTCGGGTTTTTGCCTTGCTACGTTTTTTGACCGGTGTCTTCTGTGGTTATTACTACAAATGTTTGGCTTTTTGCCTTGGATTAGACTTCTCCTTGGACTCAGTGTACTTCGTTGGTGTGTTCTACACTTTGTTTTACTGTGTGTGGACTTAGCGCCGACCGGTTTGACTTTCAGTGAACTTCGTCCTTGGCTGCTGCCTTGGGTTTCGGCTTGTGACTTTACTCGTGGCTTTGTGCCTCGTGGTGTGAGTTCGGCGCTTGAGTGTGTTCCTTCCTGCGGACAGTGTGCAACGAACGCTTTGGCGGCTTCTGTTGAAGGCTTGCCTCCTTTTGTGAGGATTTTCTGTGGCCCTCGGGCGCCCTCATCGTTTGCCGGCCGTGCTCAGACTGCTCTTCTGACAAGATGTGTGACGTGTGTGCCGACGGGAGTGAGGACCGGTGGTCTCAGATGTGGGATTTCTACAGACGTGTCCTTCCTTCCTGGTCTCAACAGTCTCCCCGGACTAGGGCGTCGCTCCGTCGGCTCCTCGGGCCCCACTTCGTTCCGGCGTCCGGGCCTTCCGGCCCGCAGGTTAGTCCCCTTCTTTTACCATAACCGCGCAGGAACTCCCTCCCCACTCCCCAGGCGAGTATCAGAGTCGTGCTCCCCATGCTTGCGTGGCTTTAGCTCCTTTATTTTGCTCCCCACCCACCCCCCCCCCCACCCCCCCCCCCCCCACCCGCTCTGTTGTTTCCCCCGAGCGGGTCGGGCGAGCTTGGGGTTCGTCCGTGCCCTCCCGCTCCGTTTCTTCCGAGCGGGCCCGGCGTGACTAGCGCAAACGTACTAAAAAAGAGAAAAGAAGTAGGCATAGATGCTCTCCCTCACGCTCCGCGGCTTCCGCGCGTGACCAGAGGCCTGTAGAGGCTTTGCCCACCCACTCTGATTTGTCCGAGCGGGCCCGGCTACCCCGCCTCGTTTCGTTTCGACCAGACGGGCCCGGTGTGACTGACAAGAGACCCCCTCACTCCGAGGCTTCGGAGCGGGGGCCGCGTGTCCTGTTTCGGTGCCCTCCCCGCTCCGAATTATCTGAGCGGGCCTGGAGAGACACATTACCGTCCCCCCTCCCCCCCCCCCCCTTCTTTTCGACCAGGCGGGCCCGGTGTGACCTTGTCATGCGTCCCCCACGCTTCGAAGCTTCGGAGCGGGGGTTGCGCGCCCCAATTTTGTCCCCGCTCCGCCTTTCCTGAGCGGGCTTGGTGTGACACTTTTCTGTCACACACACACCCCCCCCCCCCCACCCCGAACTTTCCAGGCGGGCCCGGTGTGACTCAGACAATTACTTACAGGTGCGGTTTCGCGCGCCCCAATTTTGTCCCCTCCCCGCTCCGCTTTTCCTGAGCGGGCTTGGCGTGACACTTTTCCGGCCACCTAACGTGATCGCAGATGCCCTGTCCCGCTGCAGACAGATGCTCCACAGGGAATGGTCCCGGCGCCCGGACATCTTTCGCCTGATTGGCTCGCGATGGGAGACGCCTCTAGTCGACCTGTTTGCGACCGGTTGGAACAACCAGCTTCTGGTGTACGTCTCCCCTTTTCCGGACCCGCTCGCCTGAGTGGTGGTCGTGCTCTTCTCCCCTGGGACGCACTGGTCACTTGTGCCTTCCCCCCCCCCCCCCCCCCTTATTCATAGGACAACGACTTGAATAGACAATTTTAAACAAATCAGCCTTAGGATGTAATGGGTTAAGAAACACTGCAGAACCGAACTGAAATGAGAAGACTGTGTCTGTATTCTAAAGAAATGTGCATGTTTGTTGTGACAGGTTTGGGAACAACCTCCAGCAGCTGCCCTTTCTTCTGGAGGTGCTGACTGTGTTACCAGAAGAGGTAGGTTTGTTTGCAAAATTGTTGCATTTGATAAGAAGAATTTGTTCTTTGTGTGCATTTAACACATTCTGCCCCAGGACCGAAATCCTCAAATTTTGAATTTGCCCTCTGAAGGACTGTATTACAATCCTAGAGACAGGTCGAGCATGCTGGTTCAAGGGTGGTGCCAGAATAGTTTGGCGCATATGGGCACCAAGCTATTCTGGCACCACCCTTTGCACTAGCATGCTCGGTCCACGCCTTGCTGTGGTCTGTCAGGGCTGAATGAGTTAAAATGTTTACAGATATGAAGCGCACGTTGCTTTTAACACTAGCCCCTTCACTAGCATGCTCGGTCCACGCCTTGCTGTGGTCTGTCAGGGCTGAATGAGTTAAAATGTGTACAGATATGAAGCGCACGTTGCTTTTAACACTAGCCCCTTCACTAGCATGCTCGGTCCACACCTTGCTGTGGTCTGTCAGGGCTGAATGAGTTAAAATGTGTACAGATATGAAGCGCACGTTGCTTTTAACACTAGCCCCTTCACTAGCATGCTCGGTCCACGCCTTGCTGTGGTCTGTCAGGGCTGAATGAGTTAAAATGTGTACAGATATGAAGCGCACGTTGCTTTTAACACTAGCCCCTTCACTAGCATGCTCGGTCCACGCCTTGCTGTGGTCTGTCAGGGCTGAATGAGTTAAAATGTGTACAGATATGAAGCGCACGTTGCTTTTAACACTATCCCCTTCACTAGCATGCTCGGTCCACGCCTTGCTGTGGTCTGTCAGGGCTGAATGAGTTAAAATGTGTACAGATATGAAGCGCACGTTGCTTTTAACACTAGCCCCTTCACTAGCATGCTCGGTCCACGCCTTGCTGTGGTCTGTCAGGGCTGAATGAGTTAAAATGTGTACAGATATGAAGCGCACGTTGCTTTTAACACTAGCCCCTTCACTAGCATGCTCGGTCCACGCCTTGCTGTGGTCTGTCAGGGCTGAATGAGTTAAAATGTGTACAGATATGAAGCGCACGTTGCTTTTAACACTATCCCCTTCACTAGCATGCTCGGTCCACGCCTTGCTGTGGTCTGTCAGGGCTGAATGAGTTAAAATGTGTACAGATATGAAGCGCACGTTGCTTTTAACACTAGCCCCTTCACTAGCATGCTCGGTCCACGCCTTGCTGTGGTCTGTCAGGGCTGAATGAGTTAAAATGTGTACAGATATGAAGCGCACGTTGCTTTTAACACTAGCCCCTTCACTAGCATGCTCGGTCCACGCCTTGCTGTGGTCTGTCAGGGCTGAATGAGTTAAAATGTTTACAGATATGAAGCGCACGTTGCTTTTAACACTAGCCCCTTCACTAGCATGCTCGGTCCACGCCTTGCTGTGGTCTGTCAGGGCTGAATGAGTTAAAATGTTTACAGATATGAAGCGCACGTTGCTTTTAACACTAGCCCCTTCACTAGCATGCTCGGTCCACGCCTTGCTGTGGTCTGTCAGGGCTGAATGAGTTAAAATGTTTACAGATATGAAGCGCACGTTGCTTTTAACACTATCCCCTTCACTAGCATGCTCGGTCCACGCCTTGCTGTGGTCTGTCAGGGCTGAATGAGTTAAAATGTGTACAGATATGAAGCGCACGTTGCTTTTAACACTATCCCCTTCACTAGCATGCTCGGTCCACGCCTTGCTGTGGTCTGTCAGGGCTGAATGAGTTAAAATGTGTACAGATATGAAGCGCACGTTGCTTTTAACACTAGCCCCTTCACTAGCATGCTCGGTCCACGCTTTGCTGTGGTCTGTCAGGGCTGAATGAGTTAAAATGTGTACAGATATGAAGCGCACGTTGCTTTTAACACTAGCCCCTTCACTAGCATGCTCGGTCCACGCCTTGCTGTGGTCTGTCAGGGCTGAATGAGTTAAAATGTATACAGATATGAAGCGCACGTTGCTTTTAACACTAGCCCCTTCACTAGCATGCTCGGTCCACGCCTTGCTGTGGTCTGTCAGGGCTGAATGAGTTAAAATGTATACAGATATGAAGCGCACGTTGCTTTTAACACTAGCCCCTTCACTAGCATGCTCGGTCCACGCCTTGCTGTGGTCTGTCAGGGCTGAATGAGTTAAAATGTGTACAGATATGAAGCGCACGTTGCTTTTAACACTAGCCCCTTCACTAGCATGCTCGGTCCACGCCTTGCTGTGGTCTGTCAGGGCTGAATGAGTTAAAATGTGTACAGATATGAAGCGCACGTTGCTTTTAACACTAGCCCCTTCACTAGCATGCTCGGTCCACGCCTTGCTGTGGTCTGTCAGGGCTGAATGAGTTAAAATGTGTACAGATATGAAGCGCACGTTGCTTTTAACACTAGCCCCTTCACTAGCATGCTCGGTCCACGCCTTGCTGTGGTCTGTCAGGGCTGAATGAGTTAAAATGTGTACAGATATGAAGCGCACGTTGCTTTTAACACTAGCCCCTTCACTAGCATGCTCGGTCCACGCCTTGCTGTGGTCTGTCAGGGCTGAATGAGTTAAAATGTTTACAGATATGAAGCGCACGTTGCTTTTAACACTAGCCCCTTCACTAGCATGCTCGGTCCACGCCTTGCTGTGGTCTGTCAGGGCTGAATGAGTTAAAATGTTTACAGATATGAAGCGCACGTTGCTTTTAACACTAGCCCCTTCACTAGCATGCTCGGTCCACGCCTTGCTGTGGTCTGTCAGGGCTGAATGAGTTAAAATGTGTACAGATATGAAGCGCACGTTGCTTTTAACACTAGCCCCTTCACTAGCATGCTCGGTCCACGCCTTGCTGTGGTCTGTCAGGGCTGAATGAGTTAAAATGTTTACAGATATGAAGCGCATGTTGCTTTTAACACTAGCCCCTTCACTAGCATGCTCGGTCCACGCCTTGCTGTGGTCTGTCAGGGCTGAATGAGTTAAAATGTTTACAGATATGAAGCGCACGTTGCTTTTAACACTAGCCCCTTTACTGCCAATGCTCGCAGTTTCTGTGTTCAGCAATCTTTGCTAATTCAGTGCCAAAGACACAAATCCCCCCTCCCCCTTCCCCTCCCAACCATCCACGGAACATGGATACAAAGCAGTGTCAGAAAAAGGCATAGATCCTCATGAGCACCAGCATCAGCGGGGGTCTGATGCGGATCTGCGTCTTTTGTGTTTGGTTCACCTTTTTTTGCAGTAAAAGGGTTAACATACTGAGGCTAAACGCTTCAAATGTGTACACTGCCATATGCAAGCTACATTACAGTACTTATGGATAAGGATATAGACCAATGGCTTTAGTTCAACCCCTATCATACTGAGGCTAAACGCTTCAAATGTGTACACTGCCATAGGGGATGCAAGCTACATTACAGTACTTATGGATAAGGATATAGACCAATGGCTTTAGTTCAACCCCTATCATACTGAGGCTAAACGCTTCAAATGTGTACACTGCCATATGCAAGCTACATTACAGTACTTATGGATAAGGATATAGACCAATGGCTTTAGTTCAACCCCTATCATACTGAGGCTAAACGCTTCAAATGTGTACACTGCCATATGCAAGCTACATTACAGTACTTATGGATAAGGATATAGACCAATGGCTTTAGTTCAACCCCTATCACACTGAGGCTAAACGCTTCAAATGTGTACACTGCCATATGCAAGCTACATTACAGTACTTATGGATAAGGATATAGACCAATGGCTTTAGTTCAACCCCTATCACACTGAGGCTAAACGCTTCAAATGTGTACACTGCCGTATGCAAGCTACATTACAGTACTTATGGATAAGGATATAGACCGATGGCTTTAGTTCCAGGGTGGTGCCAGAATAGCTTGGCGCATCGAGGCGCCAAGCTATTCTGGCACTACCCTTGAACTATTTTAGTCAAACTTATGTCACACGCTGCTGTCTTGCGAATGATAAGGGTTAATAGTACTATAGACTGAACAAGGACAAGCGATAGATGTCTGATGTGCTGGTGATCACTCTGGCCTCTTGTTGCGTGCAGGTTAATAGCCGATCATTGCGACTAGGAGCCAATCGACGAGCAGAGATTCTGGATGAACTGACGGCAGCTTGTCCCATCATTCTTCAGTTGCTGGTGAGTTTTTGTTTGAGAAACACAGATATAAACGTGCCAGGAGAAGGCATTAATTACTATGACCGCCTTTAGCTTTTCAGGGGCCCATGAAGATCTATGCCAGGTATATGTTTTTATTTTAGTAATATAGTAACACTTTAACCCTTTTCATCCTGATACACATATTGCTTGAAATAAAATTGACTTTGATACAGCTCTGCCTCGACATAACGCGAATCATTACATCGTGAACCCAGATATATAGCGGACCAACCGAGGACAGCGGTGAACCACAAAATAGTTTGTCACTGGCCTTGGCTGTATCGCGCTCCACATGGTGCTGCACACACACCTGACGCGACAGCTGGGAGGGCGTCCACTCACTGAACCTTCTCCAGATGAAGAACACATACATACATGTATGTACGTAAAGAGGGTAGGAGACAGAGTCGGTGTATAATGAGGGTCTAGGCTTCTGGCACATGGCAGATGTCTCCCCACTTGACTGGCTGCTGGGGGTGTGGGAGACAGAGTCAGTGTACAATGAGGGTCTAGGCTTCTGGCACATGGCAGATGTCTCCCCACTTGACTGGCTGCTGGGGGTGTGGGAGACAGAGTCAGTGTACAATGAGGGTCTAGGCTTCTGGCACATGGCAGATATCTCCCCACTTGACTGGCTGCTGGGGGTGTGGGAGACAGTCAGTGTACAATGAGGGTCTAGGCTTCTGGCACATGGCAGATGTCTCCCCACTTGACTGGCTGCTGGGGGTGTGGGAGACAGAGTCAGTGTACAATGAGGGTCTAGGCTTCTGGCACATGGCAGATATCTCCCCACTTGACTGGCTGCTGGGGGTGTGGGAGACAGAGTCAGTGTACAATGAGGGTCTAGGCTTCTGGCACATGGCAGATGTCTCCCCACTTGACTGGCTGCTGGGGGTGTGGGAGACAGAGTCAGTGTACAATGAGGGTCTAGGCTTCTGGCACATGGCAGATATCTCCCCACTTGACTGGCTGCTGGGGGTGTGGGAGCAGCTTCACGCAGATTACAACGTGACCTCCTCCTAGATATGATTACACATGTAAATGCGTTAATAGGAAACATTGATTCGATGCGCATCAAGGCCTATGCTTTTCACAGGTGTCAAGTTTCGCCATGCTCGGCAGCCGGCAGTTATGACCTGGAGGGTGTGAAAACTGACGCTGAACCCTTGTTCACCTTCTCTAACGAAGAACACAGGCAATGATAAGAAGACCTTAGGCACAGCGCGAGGGCCAATGAATGTCTATGCTCGCAGCAGAGTTAGGCAGTCCGCTGTTGAAGTTAAAGAGAGGTCATGGTGTGCTCACCCTAACACTAGCGAGGTGATCAACCTATTCATTGAAGAATAAAGGCTACCTAACTTGTTTCGGAAATTGTCCATTGATGTGTGTGAATGACATAAACGAGAACAGAAGTTGTCCTTTGTGCGTGTGTGAAATCACTTGCCTTCTGAATTGTCTTTTCCTTCTCTTTTGGCCTCGGCTTTGAAAAAAAGAACACACAGGTGATAGGTAATGCCTACACACACGCCCCGATTCTCATCGGATACCACCACCACACCCCAACCCCTCCCCCCCCCCCCCCCCCTTTAGCCCGATATCTCGCAGATGGATATATCGCTGCCCCATTTTGTGGCCCCCGACGACCGCGATATGTCAGGTCAGAGCTGTAGTTCAAGGGTGGTGCCAGAATAGCTTGGCGCCTGAGGTGTTCTGGCACCACCCTTGAACTAACACAGTTGATCTGTCTCCTAGTCTGTAATGTAGCCTTCGTAGGACAATAAGCAATTGTTTTAAATCAGCCTCTGTATGTAATGGGTTTATTAGACCTTTATTCAAGAAACCTTTCATTGGCTTGTGTGAGTTGATGGTAGATTTGCTGATGCTACACACCTTTCATCAGCATTCATTAACTCCTTCGCTGCCAATGACAGAACGTTTGTTTCTGCAGTCTTTGCTAACTCATGCTGGATGACAGCCAAACCAGTCACCTCGTCATTATCACAGACTCAAAATGCCTGCTGAAAAAAAAATGGACGCAGGAAGGAAAAGCCCAGACAGGCACTGGGCAATGGCCAATATGCAGCTTTAAAACTTCTTTGGGTCTGCTGCCCAGGACCTGCTAGTGTCCAGGGCAGTGATCAAGCAGACACCCTGGCTGGCAAGGCAGAATTCCACAGGGACAATGCAGACCAGACGTGGTGAGAAACCTGGGAAAGCATTTCAAGGGACAAAGAGAAAGCCAGAGTCTTCAGAGCAGAGGTGTGGAGAAAGGCAGCGAGTCCTGGGCAGACTTGAAAGCGCATGAGAGATCAATAGTAAACCAGACCAATTTTCGCACGATGTCCAAGGGAACTCTGGGAAGACTTGTGATGGGTGGGGTGGAGTGCAGAGATTCTGTCTTGACTGAACTGAACTGTTAGTTCAACACCAAGGAGCCCCAGCCTTCCCAGGAATATTGTAATCAGAGAGGTGTCAACAAGCGGCATAGATTCTCATGAGCCTTCACAACTGTGGGGGCTCATGAGAATCTATACATCTTGCTGTTGGGTGGTATTAAAATTGAATTTTTTTCAACAGTGATGAGGTTAACCCATTTGATCCATCGGGTGCATTTCCCATATTTTTGAAGTGTTCCTTAACAACTGTGTACCAGTTGCCGGAGATGAATTGACCATGATAATGCAAGGATAGTGCCAGCACTACCCTTGAATTATCATGGTTTATCCATCTCCTCTGGTAGGGCATCGGGGCTAAATGGGTGAAAGAAGAAGATTTCAAACTTGCCCCGAGAATACTCTGTGGCAAGGCCTTTCTAAACATACATTGTCTTGTTTCTCTGTTGCAGGCGGTGTGTATTGACACATACGCTGAGGATGCGCGAGTGCAGGCAAAAGTGTTTCGCGTCATTGGGTCGTGGTTCTCAGTGGGCGCCATTCCACAAGAGACTTTCCTCAACACCAAGATGCTGGCTGCTCCTTTCCACTCGCTGGTGAGCGCACTCCTGTGGTGTTAAACTTGAAGCGTGGTTCGGCTTGATTAATTTGGACTTCTGGATTGATGTAACGTTCCAGACGTGTAATTATGTGGTCAGGTTAGGATGTTTTTTGCACTCTTTTGCGCATTTTATGTGAACTTGGACTTTCTTAGTGTGGCCTTTACAAAATCAAATGAAATGTGCACAAAAAGTTTGGATATGTGTCATTGTTAGACACTGCTTCTTTTGTGTGTATATGTGATTTGTGGTTTGTTTTTTGGGTGGGGGTTGTTGGTATTTTAGCTGACTTGTTTCCCAGGTTGATGAACGTGTTATCCCCTTTAGCCCCGTGACCCTGCAGCAGGAGGTGGACTGATCATGGTAATTCAAGGGTAGTGCCAGATGAGCTTGGCGCCTGATGGCGCCAAGCTCCTCTGGCACTACCCTTGAATTATCATGATCAACCCATCTCCTACAACTGGTGCATAGTTGTTGGACAATGCCTCCAAAAGTTTGTAAATGCAGCCGTGAGGTTAGGAGGGTTAAACATCAGGGTTTGTATTGTTCAGGCCAAGAGAGACTGCCCCGCTCCACTGCACGAGGCCGCCACCGACTGTATCTGCGCAGCTCTTTATTGTGCTGAGGTGAGATGTTAGCACAAGTTCTTCAACTTTAAATGTATGCTGGTTGTGATTACAACATCACATTCCTAAAATTCAGAATAGCTCACAAGGTTTACATTTGTTTCATGTCACTCTCTGTTTATTTTGGCTAGTGTTTCTAAGGTCAGATCTTGATAGCCTGAAGGGGATTGCCAATTAACCCTTTTCATTCTGATACACCCATTGATTGAAATAAATTTGACTATGATAGTTAAAGAGCAGTGCCAGAATAGCTTGGCGCCTGAGGCGCCAAGCTGTTCTGGCACCATCCTTGAAGTTGAACTAACACAGTTGATCTATCTCCTAATATGTAATGTAGCCTTCATAGGACAATAAGCTTTTTTTTTAATCAGCCTCAGGATGTAATGGATTAACAGAAAATAAATTGAGTCAGGTGACAGCAGTCATACTGACAGATTTTTGTTTCTGTACACTATGTACGGGTTCCGGCGTCGGATTTTTCTCCTCTAGTAAGTGTCACCGTTAATTCGGGCGGACCGTCGGGGGTTCTTTCTCCGGGTACTCCGGCTCTTCCTCCCCCACGACTTTGGTATCAGTTTCAGCCCACTTAATCAAATTTCAAATACAAACGATTTTGAATTTCCAAAAACTACAGTAGCTCGCTTGAGCTTGCCCTTAGCACCATGTGAATGTTCTGTGTATATGTACAGTGTGTGAGTGAATGCGTGTGATTCACGTGAGCGTGCTTGTTGGGTTCAGTTCGCGGCGGCACTTTGAGCCGATTTTCAATTGGGATAAAGCGCCTATTTAATGCGCTTATTATTATTATTATTATTATTATTATGAGGAAATGTGACGCCGCTGGAATCATTGGAAACACTTTGGTCTTTCCTATTATTCTGGTGGTGTTTCCTATTATTCCGGTGGTGTTGCATGTCTTCAGCACATCAGTATTATACATAATTCTGTCTACCATTGATTTTGTTTATACCGACATTAAATATAACTGTTGTTGGATACAGTGTTTTTTGATAATAATGATAATAATACATGGTATTTATATAGCGCTTTTTTCATATTTATTATATATCTCAATGCTCTCTCTCTCTCTCTCTCTCTCTCAAACAAACACACACACACACACACAGAGTCTGCAGGAATGTGTGCAGACATACCGTAGAAATTACTCGAAAGTCTGAGAGAAAAAAATAAGTTTTTGAACTGCGTAAGTTTGGCAGCATTTCTGAGCTCAGTCGGTAACGAATTCCAAATTAATGGAACAGTGTATCTGAAAGAGTGTTCCCCGGCAGATTTGAGATGGAACTTTTTCCGGAGGTCCTGACCCTAGTTTTTTCTGTGTAAATGTTAGTGCTCAGCAGAACAAAACTTTTGATATAACAGAGTTGTGCACAAATGTAAAGGAGCCCCAGGCATTCTGTTATAACCAAAGCTCTCTGCACGTCGGCAGGAGACCAGAATTTCTGTTTCACTTTCACCAGACCTGACAAACGTTGTACGCGGACACAAAGCTCGGTCTAGCATCGTATTGTAACGATTGTTTTTCAGGATTTGACCAGGTTCCAGCAGCTGGCCCACAGTATGTTTGAGGGTGTGCAGACGCTCATGGAACCTTACCACATGGCTGTCGCTGAGGACGACTCCGACAAGTGGGTATTTTCACAATTTACCTGGCCCTGTGGTGAATATGACTTGTCTAGATGGGCGTTTGTCCTGATTGGCCCTCGTCCTCATGATGAGTGATACAGTAAACATGACAAATCTGCAAGAGGCATCAATCCTCATGAGCTCCCGCCCCCAGCGGGAGCTCATGAGGATCTATGCCTCTTGCTAACCTCGTTTGTAAGTGTTGACCCTTTTAACCCAGAGACCACATTTTGTACCAGTTGCAGGAGATGGATTGGCCATGCTAATTCAAGGGTAGTGCTGGATGAGCTTGGCGCCTTCAGGCGCCAAGC
>BTPG01000006.1:191957649-192037314 GCA_036245525.1 Semisulcospira habei
TTGCAGGCCTGCGGTAAAGGTGGAAAGAATCCAGGGGTCGTCCGGGAACAGCGATCTCCAAGATCGCTGAAGAGCGACAGCCGCCCGCCGACGGGAGACCCGAGAACTGAGGGCGGGGGCGGAGGCGGGAGCGAGGCAATGAGCCCGACCGCGGCCCGATCTACGGGCACCGCGGGGCCAAGCAGGGCGAGGGGCGGGGCCAGCCAGAGTAGCCTGGAATGGACGGGCCCGACCTCGTGAAGATCCGACTGTAGGAACGGAGGGCCTGAAAGACCGCCGGGCACGACCCCCGGCCGGCGGGGGGCGCGAGAGCGGGTCGAGGCTGAGTTAGATGCAGGCTTGGGCCACAAGTCCTTGGAAGATTCCCTAACGGTGTGTCAAGTGTCGCCGAACAGCTGAGGACCACCTAAGGGGGCTTGACGGAGCTGGGTCTTCACTGACAAGGGAAGGACCGAGCAGAGGCGCAAAAGGGTATCCCTCCTCCAGAGGTCGCAATTGGCAGCTGCTGCCCTGGCGTTGGCGGAAGAATGGTAGGCGGACCGGTTGGCCGCTATCAGGATGGACTGCACGTCACGAAGCGGGGACTGAGCCTCCAGGTCCCACGTATCCTGTAGGCACTGCAGGGCTGCCTGGGTAGCCAGATCCAAAACCCGAGCACGCCAGCGAGTTCCGCGCTAAGGAGGCGATCCTGTCGAGAGGCCGAGGCCACGAGTTCTGGACGAGCCTGCGGCCGCCCGCCTGTAGTAAGGCCGCCGCATCCACCGCTGGAAAAGGTATGGCGAAGGCTTGGGAGTGTCCAGCGTACCAGGCCTGGCGGAAGCTTAAGTTGATTCCCACCGGCGATCGAGCGCGGTAAAGTATCCCGTGTCGCCGAAAGCGTTGTTACTCAGCTGGGCGGAGAAGCATCGGTGAGGTCCCGGAAGCCGGCTGGCTGCGGGAGGGACTTGCGGCGCTGGACTTGCCTCTGCGCGTCGACCATGGCCGAAGCCAGTCTCTTCGGAGGAGGCGAAGGCGGACAGACGTCGGGCGGTAGGGACTTGGCGATAAGCCTTGAAGCCTCACCCAGAGCGTGGACCGTCTGTGATCCGAGCGATGGGCCGGCAACGTCTGACGAGGCGGAGGCCGACGAGACAGCGGAAAAGGCGGGAAGGAGAACCAGCCGCCGAGTCCTGCAAGAAGATCGCCGACGGATGAAGGCTGAGGACGTCCGGTTCCAAAACTAATCTTCTCGCGGCAAGACGAAAGGGGCGAGCGGCTACGAGAGCGCCGCACCGCCGCGCGCGAGGTAGACGCAGCCGCCCGTGACGCACGCAAAGAGGGGCGCCGCGGCGACGGAGGGACCGTGGCAAAGCGACGGTCCACCTCGAAGTCGGGATCCGCACGCGGAAGCCGACGTGAGCGACAAACCGCGATCGGAATACCGAGGAAGTGGCCTGGTCACCCCTGGCCCGCCCGGGAGAACCGGTGCGGGGGGGGGGGGGGGAGGGGGGGACCGCCAAGAGTCTCACCTAGCCCGCTCAGGAAGGCGGAGCGGGGAGGGGACAAATACCGGGCACGCGGCCCCCCGTCCGATGTTTCGGACCGTGGAGGACGCGCGATGTCACACCGGGCCCGCCTGGTCGATACGAGGCGGGGGGGGGGGGGGGGGGGGGGGGGGGGACAGTCTAGGGTCGCGCCAAGCCCGCTCAGGAAAGGCGGAGCGGGGAGGGGACGATTTATGAGCCCGCTGCCCCAGCTCCGAAGCCTCGGAGCGAGGGGGGGGGGGGGCGAGGGTCCAAGTCACACCGGGCCCGTCCGGTCGATACGAGACGGGGGGGGGGGGGGGGGGGGGGGGACAGTCTACGGTCACGCCAAGCCCGCTCAGGCGAAGCGAAGCGGGGAGGGGACAATTTATGTGCACGCGACCCCCGCTCCGACTCCTTGGAGCGTGGGGGGCGAGAGTCAACCACACCCCGGGCCCGCCCAGGCGAGACGGGGCGGGCGGGGGGGGGGGGGGGGGGGGGGGGGGAAGAAAGCGAAGCATGCCGTGCCCGTTCGGAAAATACAGAGCGGGGAGGCAGCATTACTAACGGTCTCGAGTCACGTTCCGAAGCCTCGTGCGTGAGCGAGAGCATTTCATATCACGTTTACTCTCTTTCTTATGCTTGCGTTCCGTCACCCGCCCCCGCTCCGGAGACCTAGAGCCGGGGGTGGCCGACGAACGCTCATCTCTCCCAGACCGCTCGCCCGAAGCAGAGCGGGGGGTGGGAACCAAAATGGGCTCAAGCCACGCGCTAACGAAGCAGAGCGTGGGGAGCGTAACTCCGAAACTCGCCTACCCTGCTCCGAAGACTCGGAGAGGGGAGGGAGAACCTGCGAGGTAACGGTACAAGAAGGGGACTTACCTGTGGGCCGGAAAGCCCGATGCGCCGAGGGAAGTACGTCCACCCGTGGAGGATCCTGGGGAGACAGAAGCGGGCGAGGGGCCCGGTCACGCCTGTAGAAGTCCCACCTGCGCGAACACCGGTCTTCCGTCCAAGCGGCGCCACCGTCACACGTTCCGTCCGAAGCACCGCCCGAACACGGCAAGCAAGAGTCGTGTGCATCATCCGGCCACTGGAAGTCCCCGCACGGTGGTAAGTCTTCGACACAGAAGAAGCCATAAGGCCCTAAACCAACTACGCCGGCGAAGAAAGTCAACCGTGCACAAAACAGCAGGGCACAAGTCACGTGCGTCGTCGAACCCCAAGGCCAAGCCAAGGGTGAACTCACAAAGTCAGAGCCAGTAAACCGGTCGGCGCACAGGTCACAATGAGGCCAATTGTCAAAGGAAACCACGAATGTAGTGAGTCCAGGGCTGAATCGAAGACTCCAATTCAAGCCCAGTCAAAAACCACTGAAACCCGTAGAACGGAGAAAGGCAAAAACTCGACCGTCCCCGGTCGAGCTATGAGTGAAACTGACGAGGTCGCCCTGTGCTCGCCGGGATAGGGTAGTAAGGGGAGGCCACCCGGGGTCATAGTGCTTGGATCCCCGGTGTCTCCTCCCCAGTTGTGTGCTACACACAGTTTTTGCTGAAATCTATAGGCAATAGAGTGTATTCCCAGATAGTAATGCCATCGGTAATGTATTTTGAAAAAACAAATATTAATCTCATGACGTGTATACACATCAGCAGCAGTGACCGAAATAACGCCACCCCAATCATCAAATATGGGTTCCCCTCTGTTATTTTTCCATTTTTGACAAAACTGTACAAAAACGTACATCTTTTTATATATATCTCAGTTTTATAACAGCACACTGGTTATTTCCCTTGATCCACTACACATGCGTAGCGGTTCAAATGAGGCAACCAGTGTGAGTCCAATAAATGGGTACAAAAAAGACCAATGAAATAAACACATACACTCGATACAAAAACAAACGTACACATAAACTTGCAAACACTTCCTTTCTACGAAAGAAACACCATAAAAAACACAGACCTAATTTCCCTTAAAATGAACTGTTCATTACCTACATTAACACAAGATAAACACAACGTTCAGTTCTCCCCTGTTTTGGAATGCAAGTTCAAACGGAAGTTGCTTCCACATTGATTGAGGTTGAAAAAGACCCAGTACTTGCGATTTTCATACAGCCAGATTTTAGTGAAATGTTCAGATGGCAATAGATGTATGAAAATGGCACTTTACAAATTCTGAAGCTCTTTACCTGAACTTAAAGAATCAGTTATTTCTATGTGTGCTGGTATGCGATTTGGGACCTTACGGCTGCAAGCCGTAAGGTCCCAAATCACAGACCAGCACACAACTGAGATCTTGACCTTAAAACCAAGCTAAGTTTGACACATAAAAGCATCCGTTATTGACAGTGATGTCTGTCCTATCGTAAGTTGTGGCACCATTCCAACCCTGTGCGCAATGGTCTGTCAGCGTTGTGAGAGAGGCTAGAGGTGGTTCTTGCCCCCGTAGCCAGGACTGCCATAGCCGTGACCAGCGTAGCCCGGATTGACGCGATCGTACTGGTTTTGCGGCCCATTCGCTCCGCGTGGGTAATGAGACATGTCCATATCCATGCTGGTGTGGTACGGGGCTGACGGCTGCACAGAGGAAACATTACTTTGTAAAGTAGTACGGCCTTCAGATGTAAACGTGTCACGCTGGGATCGCTAAAACGAAGCTACTGAGTGCAGATTGTGAGTTGATGACTTAGAAAAACAGAAGTGTAAACGCAAGGTGTGACACAACACATGTGGTGTGAAAACTCGTTTCTTACATAACTCCTTCTGTGCTGCCTCTGAGCGGAAAAGCTGTATCACACACGTGTCATAAAGCTTAGCTGTATCACACGTGTGTGATACAGTCATGCTGTGTGAATGGCCAAGTGTGCACAATATTGTCCTGTAGAAAGCCTGGTCAACAAAAAGGAATGGGCACATGCGATATTGAAACTTGACCTACTTTCAGCTCACACGCAATGACATCATTTCGCAGTGACAACTGGCACTCTGGCGTCAGGTACTGCCTATTAGGAACATTTGTCTGGCATTGAAAATATTGACGTCACATTACAAAGTAAATACGTCAAGACCTTTGCCAAAACACAATGGCGGCTGTGTTGTGACTAGGTGTGAGCCGAAGACCAGCTGACATCGGATTTATGCCAAGACAAAGGTGAGTAAGAAATAGAATCTTACATCGGTGTTTAGGAGATACTGAGAATCTCACTCTCGTGGTCATAAAACCTTATCCTACTCACTTTTGCTCTTTAAAAACCACTCACGTGGGATTTTCAGTATCACCTAAACACCGATGTAGGAATCTATATTAACACCTGACAACAAAAACGTGTGTGACCACCCACAGATCCACACAGGGGTCATGTGCTCCGATATACAGCCGAGACAACTTTAACCCATTCAGTGCTGACGCACCACAGCAGGAGATGGATCAACCATGATAATATAAGGGTAGTGCCAGATTAGCGCCAAGCTAATCTGGCACTGCCCTTATATTATGATGTTAGATCCATCTCCTGCAACTGGTACGTAGTCAGAGAGTGACACCTTTAAAATTAAATATTGGGGAAAGGCAGCCTTGGAGTTAACTGGGTTAACGAAGGTTAAAACCTGAACTTGTTCAAGATGTGCCACATACTCACACAAGGCGAATGAATTCAGCATTCACGATGGGCTGCAGTTAACCCAATTAGCCCTACAGGTGCATTTCCCAAAATTTTGCAAGAGATACTTACTGTGTACCAGTTGCAGGAGATGGACTGACCATGATAATTCAAGGGTAGTGCCAGATTAGCATGGCGCCTGAAGGCGCCAAGCTAATCTGGCACTACCCTTGAATTATCATGGTCAGTCGATCTCCTGCCGTCAGGCTTTGGGGCTAAATGGTTAAATGCTGCATGTTTTTTTCACACTAACTTCATGTGCCATATAGATGCATAAGGTCTGTCTCAAGTGAGTTCATACCACAGAAAAATCTGTGAACAAGTTTTTAAAATTCCTGCCTGTGGTTGTGGGAGTGGACGTCCTTGTTGTTTGGAGTTTGGTCGATCGTTATGCTGCTGCCTGGCTCGCTCCCTCTCCTCCCTCTGGCGTTTGCGCTTGGGGTCTTCGCTGGGCGTGTTGTAGCCGAACACTTTGATGAACACCCCCATAAACACCACTAGTCCCACCGCCATCAGCAAAACCGCCCACCAGTGTTCCTGCACACCACCATACAACACAATCATGGCGGATCTAAACCGTATGTCTTCGCAGGACTAGACTTGGCTCTGGGAATCTAAACCTGTAAAAAAGAAACTTAAAAGGTTTTCTGACACTCTTCAAAGCTTCTTGTGATATTGAAAAGAAAAGGGGAGACTGCCAGTGCTAATATTTTAGGAAGGTTACAAAGTAAAGTAGGTAAAAGCACTGTCAGGGGAGAGAAGTGTGCATGATTGACCAGTGATCATAGATCTACTGTGGCCAAAGCACAAAAAAAAAAAAGATAGGAAAGAGGGGGGCGCTAAGAAAGTGACATATGGAAGCCCCCCCCCCCCCCCCCCCCACCGAAGGGGGGTGTATCACATATCCCACTGTTCCAGCCACTCAGTGCATGGAAATTTAAATCTAGGTCCCCCAAGCGGGTCCAGATATTTAGCCGGTGTGGACAGCTGTTTCGGTCTTGGCGACCTCTTCGGCACACTATCGGCAATACTAGAGGAGGCAGGAATTTCTGCCTACCTGCAATGACAGCCACATTTTACTGTGGTGTCTGCAGGGGCATACATTCCATGCCACCACCTAGAGTTAAATTCCATATGCATTGCTTCCAGTCACTTTCTTAGCGCCCCCCTCTTTCCTATCGTTTTTTTTTTTTTTGCTTTGGCCACAGTAGATCTATGATCACTGGTCGATCATGCACACTTCTCTCCCCTGACAGTGCTATTACCTACTTTACTTTGTAACCTTCTTGTGATATTGTTTGCATTGCACTTCAATCTAAACCTTAGTTTTCAAAGTATATATACAACGAATCAATGTGACATACCTAACGTTAGTTCTTACATTTTCATGGATGACACTCACCACAATCCAGTCCTTGACCTTGCCCAAAGACACTGGGTTAAAGATCATGTTGGTCAGCTGATTGAAGGGACCTTGAGCATCAATGCGCTCACACTTGCTGAAGGCGTCACAGTAGCCACGGAAGTTATCACATGCAGAGCCTGAAAGAGAGGTGTCATGTCTGAAACTGTTCTCTTCCCTGCAGCAATACATACACATATTCATCTAGCGACCAAACCAGCCTGCTCTCAACAAGTCTGAGCCAAGCCAGTCCAATACACGGAGTTCCAGAGAAAATAAGCGGAGAAAAAAGAAAAACAACCTGGGTGGGGACACGCAGACACACACACAGAAGATTCAAGATATTTACTGTCCCAAAGCTAAAAGGGGTCTTCTTGTGACAGGTCACAGATCAAAACATAAAGAGGTTACAGGACTAGTAAGAAACATAATCATAAAAAAGCAAAATCCAGATAAGACAGATAAAAAATATAATCTCTATACACATCTCATACACCAGACAATAACACCCTCCCCCCCCCCCCCCTCCTTCCCCCCCCCCCCCCCCCCACACCCTCTGCATCATTTGGGAATAATGAATGTGCCAGCAGTCTGATGGGGCGCTCGTGAGTGTTCACTGGTTTTAGTGGAATAATGAATGTGCCAGCAGTCTGATGGTGTTCACTGGTTTTAGTTTGTCTGTTGTTGTTGGTTGTTTTGAACCTTTGAGAAATGGGACCTTGGGACTGAAAGGGTTAAAGAAGCAGAAATCTAAACATGGCTGACAATTTCAAGCTCTGAAGACAATATCCCCAACTTGAACATCAGCGTCTTACCTGCAGGAAGAGTGATGGCGAGTATGCCAGGCTTGTTCTTTCCCTCAGCCGCTTTCAACAAAACATCTCTGAAAGGTTTATTTTCAGCCTTTGCTAGAGCGTCTGTGTTGCTGGAGCTGATACACACATTACTGGTGGGGTTTTCTGCAAAAACACAAGCAAACAACCAAGAGATAAACAGTGTGAGCCACTTGCAGCAGGTCATGAGCCCTGAAGTGGTAGAAGAAACTTGAACCTTGAATAATCACCATTACCTATAATTAATTTTGATATATGTATGCTGCAAACAATAGTGATACACAGCTATATCCCACTGTCGGCAAAATCTCTTTGACCTTTTTCTTGCATGTTAATAACCTGAGAACAATTTGTTTCACCTGTGTGTTGTATCACATCAAAAGTTCTTTGTCAAGTCCCACCCTCTGTGTCCTGTATTCTGGGATGGCCTATGGAACCTACATACAGACCAGACCAGACCCGGGCCACACCGGATGTCAATCCAGGTGCAGCATTGCAGTTGAATGCAGAACAGATTTGCTGTTGTCACAAGAGAACTCATAGGGTATTGTTAGTGACATAGCTGCAGTCCTTCGTGTTATGGAGGCCTTTTCAGGGTTCTTACAAGAAAAACCGAA
Organism: Semisulcospira habei; assembly: GCA_036245525.1. Lineage (NCBI taxonomy): Eukaryota > Metazoa > Mollusca > Gastropoda > Semisulcospiridae > Semisulcospira > Semisulcospira habei. The sequence continues at coordinate 191,965,668 of BTPG01000006.1, forward strand.
GTAAACAAAAGGCTTGTGTAGGCTCTACTGAGTGTATCCAGCTGTCAGACTGGCATGACATGAAACAGGGAGCACACGACATTGAGATAACTACATTAAGCAATGTGAATTAGTGGTAGTGCTGAATTGTGAGCCTCTACTTGCTTCTGACACACAGTTTTGGCACCTCATCAGGGCCTTGGAGCCAGAACTTGTGTGTCAAAAGCCAGTCTTGGCTTGTAATTCACCACCACCCATTGCTTAACTTATACAAAATAACAAATGTTTGATATACATGCAGCGCCTCACCTACAAACGGAGCTTACAAACAGTGCTATGCATATGCAGTACATGAACAATCTATCTATCTATCTATCTATCTATCTATCTATCTATCTATCTATCTATCTATCTATCTATCTATCTATCTATCTATCTATCTATCTATCTATCTATCTATCTATCTATCTATCTATCTATCTATCTATCGTAGTCTTGCTGACCGTTGGGGCACCACTGATGACTTGGCAACCAGCTCCCTCCATTCCATTCTCTGCCATTCATAGTGTGTCGCTCAGCTTCACTCCTATCCACTCTGAGATATTGTCCTCCCATCTTTTCCTCTGTCTTCCTCTCCTTCGCCCTCTTTGCACAGTGCCTTGCAGGATTGTTTTGGCAAGCCCTGCTGATCGCGTGACATGCCCATACCACTTCAGTTTGCATTTTTTTGCAGTAGCTAATAGGTCTTCATAGGGCCCGATGGTTTGCCTGATTCTGCTTCCCACTTCTTCGTTCGTGATGTGATCTCTGTACAAAATGCCAAGCAGCTTTCGAAAACATCTCATTTCAGTGGCTTGTATCCTCCTTTCGAAGTCTGCTGTGAGGGTTCATGACTCACAGGCATATAAGAACACTGAGATGACTAAGGAGCACACCAGTCTGATCTTCGAGCAGAGTGTGATGTTTCTGTCCTTCCATATGGTCTTCAGTCTTGTCAGCGCTGTTGTTGTCTGCGCGATCCTGGATAGTATTTCTGGTTTTGATCCCTCATCTGTCACAATGGCTAAGTATTTGAATTTCTTTGAATTTCTTAACTGTTTCCAGTTTTTGGCCTCCAACCATGATTTTAGTGCCAATGCCACTGGCGTTATTGGTCATCAGTTTGGTCTTCTCTGCGCTGATTTCCATCCCGAACGCAATGGCCGTACTGTCCAGATTTACCACCAGCTGAGCTAGCTCTTCCTCTGTTCCTGCAAGGCCATCAATGTCGTCCGTGAAGCGCAAGTTCTTGATTGTTCTACCTCCAATACTGACAGTTCCTTCATGATCTTTCAGAGCGTCCGTCATGATTCCTTCCAGGAAGATGTTGAAAAGAGTAGGTGAGAGCAAGCAGCCTTGTCTGACTCCGACTTGTCCTAAACCAGTTTTCTATTTTGCCATTGAAGCAGACTGCACTAGTGGCCTTGTTGTAAAGGTTTGCTATGACTTTGATCAGGTTGGCATTGATGTTGTATAGCTTCATGGTGGACCAAAGGGCTGCATGCCACACCCTGTCAAACGCTTTCTTAAAATCCACAAAGACATGATAGAGGTCTTGCTGGTGCTGGAGGTACCTCTCACATAGAACTCTCAGGTTGAAGATCTGCTCAGTTGTGCTGCGCCCTGGTCTGAAGCCTGCCTGTTCCTCAGCTATGATTTCCTCTGCCTGTGGCTTCAGCCTGTTCAGTAGGATCATGACTTTGCTTGGCTGGCATATAAGACTGATCGTGCGATAATTCTGGCATTGTTGTAAGTTGCCTTTTTTCGGGAGAGTTATTATAAGTGATTGGGTCCATTGTGTGGGCCATTCCCCTGACTGCCAGATCTTATTGCAGATTGTTAGTAAGGCGCTTATCATGTCTTCTCCCCCTTCTTGAACTAGCTCTGCAGGGATGTTGTCTGCTCCTGCTGCCTTCCCTTTTTTCAGCGACTTCACGGCAGCCTCTACTTCTTCTCGGAGGATGGGATAGTTGTCACTGTTGGTCACTGGTGATGTAACAAGTATGCCTGGGTCCTCTGTAGCTCGGTGTTTGTACAAATCTGAGCAGTACTCTGTCCATTTCTTCAGAATGTCTTGGTCTTCCGTAAGACTGCTCTCTTCGCTATCTTGAATGATAGAGGAGCGTCCTTGTTTTGCACTGATCAGGTCTTTCACCAGCAGGTATGCTTTTTTGCTATTATTTTTGTTCAGATTTTCTTCTGCATGTTTACACTGGTCTCCAATCCACCTCTCCTTTGCCTTTTTCATGCTTTTCTTAATATCCTGGTTAATTTTCCTGTATTGTTTGGCTCCTTCTACCTCTGACTTCTTTTTCTTTAATTCTCGACGCTTGTCACACAGATCAAGGGTGTCAGCTGTAACCCAAGGTTTCTTTGCTTGTCTGTGTTTGCCAAGGATCTCAATGGCTGTTTGAGTGACAACAGTGTTAAATGTGTTGATCAGTGTGTCCACATCTATGTTTTCTGCACCTAGAAGTAACAGTGGTGTTAATTGTTCTCCTATCTTTGCCTGGAAGGCTTCCGCTACCTCTGGGTCTTTCAGCTTCTCAAGGTCAAACTTGATTCTGGTGGGACCCTGCTTGTTGACTTTCTTCAGGCGGAGTCGGAAGGTCATCATTACTAAGTCATGGTCGCTTCCAATGTCTGCTCCTGGAAAACTTCTTGTCTTGGCAATGTTCACACTGGCTTGGAAGCGTCTCTTCACCATGATGTAGTCAACTTGGTTGTGGTGCTCTCCGTTCGGGCTGTGCCATGTCCACCTTCTGGATGCTTTGTGTGGGCCAAACGTGTTCATCAGCTTCAGATCATTTGCACTGGCAAATTCGTCGTTGGTCTCTGCATTGCAGTAGCGTCCACATGTGCCTTTCCAGTTCTTAAAAGCATCCTCTCCTATTTTGGCATTCCAGTCTCCCTGCACCACAAGAATGTCTTTCTTGGGGGTCTGGTCCAGGACTTCTTGCAGTTGGTCATAGAAGTCTTCTATTTCCTCATCATCATAGTTTGTTGTTGGAGCATAAACTTGTACAATGGTGATATTAAATTGGGTTGCCCTCAACAATAAATATAGACAAACAAAACTAAACAGTTACACCATGAAAACAGGACTTGGTTAAGCAGCAATTAAAAGTTAGGATTTGTGAGCTGCCACATACTATGTGCTCATCTTACTAACAGCCAAAAGGGTTAAAGGTACAACATGGTAGTCACTGTCATCCGCTGATAAAGAGCTCATAACATTTATCGCTAGTCTTTGTATATAATTAATCACAATTATTGTGAAAACAAATTTTAGAATTTACAAACTGTCACAACACGGGTTTTTTTCACCTATTTTTGTAGGGGAGTAAGTTTAGAGGGGTGACAGGGTTTAGTTAGTCACCGGGTAGCGATAGCATAGGTGTCTAGTATTTGGCCTGTACACGAGTATTTGCTGCTGTGTGAGAGTTTGGAGGTCAGCGTAAAGCACGTGGTCACCCGGTCTCCGCGATCGGGTGGTTATTGTTTCACGTGGGATTCAATCACATGATTTAGTGAGCGTTTTTTCGTTAACCTAACATTATCCAAATTACTAGACAGTCACATTCCAGCTGCGAATGAGAACAGTCGTCTTTTCAACGTAGTCTCTGAGGGGGGTTCGTGCAGGCGTGGTTTTCCATTAGCCTCCAGCCTCAAGTAGCCGTATCGTCCCTCTGTGACGGCCCTACGAGATGGCCCTAGTCGAGCCCGGGAGTCGGTGTCCTAAGACGAGAAGAAGAGCTGCGACGACTTAAGCCCTGGCTTGTCTTGTCCTTGTTTGTCTTCGTCCTATCCGGGGCGTCTTCATGGATGGCAGTAAGTACATGCAACAATTCTTTAGTGGCCATTTGCTTGGGGGGTTTGTTTGTGTTTGCTTGTTCTGTATTATTATTTTTGCTAGTGTATATTGGGGGGCAAGTGTAAGAATAGAATGTAGAAGTGAATGCTGTTTGTTGTAGTTTCTAGAGTAGTTAGCATCAAATTAGTTATTGGGATTTAACGCCGAGCGGGCGACTAGGGCCATTTTACTATTTAGCGTAGGAGTGTAAATATCGGAAGCGAGTCATGTGGTGACGTGTAAATATGTATTCAGTTGAGGTTGAATTGTTGCGGGAGAGAGGTGAAGGGAATATAAAAGACGGCAATTAAAGTCGCGGGAAGGGTGATGGGATTATCTTGTTTCTTTTGTTAGTTATTTATGTGTATTTTTGCACCTGTGTTTTAGTGCATCCAAATCTGGTTCCTAATCTAATCCAATGGTGGTACTGAGAGTGGAGGCTGACTGTGTCACTCCGCCTTGTGGGGCTACGATGCCAAACCTGGGTGCCCTTGCGAGTGTCGCGGCATGCCTCGTGTTTAGTCAGGTCGGGTCATCCCGTTTAATTATTTTCTAACCTGTTTAAGCAAAGTTTTGTTTGTGTATAATCTTGTAAAGAACATTGTGAGATTTATTTCATCTCTTCGTAGTGGCAGTATTGTGAGAGGAGCTTTGTCACAGTAACGGAAAGTTTTCGAGAGATTGTATTATTTAAAAGCAGCCTGTGTTACGGAAGACCTTATCGGGGAAGCAAGAGCGTCGAGCTGAGCTGAGCTTAACGGTCGTGCTTCCGGCGAGAAGGTCCAGTGACGTGAACTATATTGAGTTTATTCAATTTTCAGTCATGTTAAATTAAGGATATTTGTATATGTGATATTGTTCATTTTGAAACGTTACTTAAAGGAACCTTGTGCTGTGAGTGTCTAGTTTGCGAAAGCTTTAGTTTGATTCGAACTTGTCGTTCGTGATCCTGCAGATTCAGTAGCTTACGGATTATATTCCTTTTTCTCTATCTTCACTTGTTTTTTAGTACGCATATTTGGTTCATCATATAGATGATATTGTGCTGTTTGAAGTACTGTTATTTAAGGAGCCATGTGCTGTAAGGGACTCTTCGCGGAAGCAAAGGCATAGGTCTGTTGGCGTTAGCGCTTGACGCTTATGCTTCCGGTGGGGTCCAGTGGCTGTTGATTTAAGCTTTTCAGTTTGAATTTTCGGTTGTATTATTAAGGATAGTCGTTATTATATATTAGTTTAATTAAACCTGCTTTCATATTTTATTAGAGATATTTGGTTATATATTAGTTTTCTCAGCCTTTCGTATTTTAGGGACATTTAGTTTAATATATATTTTGTTATTTTGTATTGTGTAACAGGTATTCGGGGTGAAGGAGTTTGGACGTGTGTGCGTGTGAATGCGATGCGTGAGTGCGTGGTTAGGATTGAGTGAGAATAATTGGCTGATTGTTAGGGTTACATGTAATAAATGTCGTCGTCATTGTTCCTCTGGTGTTTGTGTTAGGTTTGTGTTAGTGTGGGTTGGGTGTATCTTATGTGTTAGCACTCATAGTTCGCGCCCCGGAAGCGGGGTCGTGACACAAACACTGATGAAAAACGATTCTACAATATTTAATTTTTTTATTTTGTTTACACTGAAGTCCAGACCATAAAATATGTAAAATACAGAGAAGAACCAAAACGAAGAAAAATTAATACATGCATAGAAAAGACAGTTACAATTCAATTATGAATATTAATATGCGTACACACTGTATGTCTATTTTTAACACAGGTTTTAACCCCTTCCCTGCCACTGTATGTACACCGTTGTTTCTGAAATATTTGTTTATTTGATGACCAAAAGCAAAAAAAAATTCATTTTTCTTTAAAAGGTATTTTTTCGAAAAATACTTACCGATGACATGACTGAATGGAAGTGTCTACTACTTACTCATTCTAGCCTAAGAGCCAGTTGTGTTAAAACACAACCCGGGAGGCACTCGGGGAACCCCGAGGGGACCAAGAGTTGTCTCCCTATACCCACCACCCGGAAGCCGGGTACCCATAATCCCTCAGGATACTTAGCGCACCAGCGGCAAGCGGGGCAGGTGGGAGGGTCGTTTGAGTCATGTCATCGGTAAGTATTTTTCGAAAAAATACCTTTTAAAGAAAAATGAATTTGTTTCTTCAAAAACATTACCGATGACATGACTGAATGGAAGAATTGCGAATAGGAGGTGGGTGCCGCGCTCCAGCACACCTTAGGGCCCAAGGGCCATCCTCCCTAACGCAAACTCCCGACGACCCTAGGTAGGTGAATACCTACGGCGCTGAGGCGCCAGGAGGGAGTTGTGCCCCCCGCAAAAAGGCCCCCCCCAGAGCGAGGAGTCTCGCTGGCCTGGCAGAACTCTGCGATCGAGGCGGGCGAAGTCATCCTGCCCGCCAGCCTCCAGTAGCCACGAAGTGTAAGACAGTACAGTCCCTGACGAATGTGACGTTCGTGGCCATGCAAGTGCCTTGATAACGTACCTGTAGCCTCTAACCTCCCTGAGGGAGGGGTCCTGTAATTCAGAACGTATGACTGAGCGTAGCCAGGAAGAACGTCCGGCATGTAGCGTCAGTGGTGCCGGAACCGGCAAAGAGGCGAGCGCGTCCGTAGCGAACGGCTATGTCGTAGGCACACGTAAGGCTTGTACAGGGATTTGCTACGTGGTCTCCTGGTGGAATAGCGCCCCGTAAGCGGGCGCAAGGTGAACCCGTGGACCAAAAGCGCGGCGGTCCAGGTAAGGTATGGTCCGAGAGGAGCTGTACGTAATTGTTCCCTCGAACTGTAGGCAGACCGGGCAAGTCGTAGCTCCTGAAGCTCGTTAACCAATCCACCATGGCAAAATCCCTCAGGCGCCGTATGGCTGCGAGGGCAAGACGTAGCATGCGATGACTCCTCACGAGGGGAGTCGACAGGAGGCTCCGGACGAGCGTGTGTAAGTCTCTCCGAACCGGGCTCTGAGGAGAGGCGGGTTATCTGCTGGCAAGTGGACCCCCAGCAGAATCCCGGCGGCTTACTTGGAGACGAGTGAGTACCGAGATTGGACGTGGGACGTCGCCAAGCGCGACTCTCTGAACTGGGCTCTGTGAGGCGAGTTCTCTGCTTCTCAAAAGCTGTGTCCGGGCTCGCTCCATCTGGGTAGCGGCCTCGTCGGTCAAAACCCCACCCTGTGCCCTAGTCCACTGAAATCGTTGTGGAGACCCTCCACAGGATCATCCTGGTCTCTTGCGCCGATCCTCCGAAGGTGTCCTGGTGCATTCCGTGTGTAGCCACTGGTCCCACCGGGGAAGACTGGCCCAGATCTACCGTCGGTCCAGGTAGCGTCACGCACGGAGGGAGTTGAAGTTCTTTCCCCAAGCACCAGGGTAGGGGGTACGCACTGGTCAGAGGATCGCCAGCTGCCCTTAACCTGGAAGTACACCTCCGCTGTCGCGTTGCCGGAGAGGAGAAGCTCCTGTGACCTATCCTTCCTCCCACGAGCAGAAGAAGAAGGCCTAGTAGTCCGCGTCGGATCCAAGCTAAGCACGCTCTTGTCCGCGAAGTCCGAAGGTCGGAGGGTTGGACCTCGAGAAGAATCACGGAAGTAGGAAGCGTAGCTTGAGCAGCCGGGCTTATAGACGACTAAGGTGCGTAGATCCGACTCCGTGTAGTGGCTAGGTCCTCCGCCACGAGCACAGCCAAGTGGTACCACCTGTCTGAAGTCCGGCACCCCCCGGGTGCCCAACGAGAGTTGTCGAGATGGTTAGACGTCAGGGAGAAGGGGCTGCGCCTTGGTTCCCCAGTGTCCACGATGGATGAGAACCCCCAGTGAGTCAGGTGGCGATGCCGGGCAAACTTCCGCAGCAGGGCGGCAGCGATGAGCTTGGATGTCCCGTCCAGCGCCGGCTGAGTGTCCATCCGTGCAGAAGAACAGGTCTGACGGAACCGCAGCACTGGAAGCCGAAGAAGAGGGAGAGGAGAACGGCTGAGACGTCCGAGCAACCAGTCCGAGGGGTCGTCAGCCGTCAAACTCAGGGTGTCGAAGTCCCGCTGTCTGGAACCGGCGACCGAGGAGGGCTCCGAGGGCTCCGAGGGAAGGAATCCCGCAGACGGCGAACCGCAGAGGTCGAAGACTCCCTCCGAAGGGGAGAGCGAAAGACGGAGCGACGCGGCGAGGGTCTCCTGAGAGCCGAAGGCGGGTCCCGACGAGGAGAACGGCTGCGACGAGGAGGAAAGGAACGGAGAGGACGAGGGAAGGGGAAGTGGCCGGTCGATGGGAAGAGTAACGGGATGAACGGGAGTCCTAACGAGATGGGGAACGCGAAGAAGGCGAAACCCGTCTGAGTCGAGGGAGTCCTGATCCGTCGAACGACGAGTGGAAAAGGTCCTCCTACGATCTTGCGAAGCAGAGCGATAACGGTGAGTCGAATCCCGGCGCCTACGATCTTCGCCAACAGGAGGCTCCGTACGAGTGCGTGTAAGTCTCTGTGAACCAGGCTCTTGGGAGAGGCGGGTTGCTTGCCGGCAAGGGGACCCCTGCGGCCAGAGACGAGTGGGGAACGAACCAGGCTCTTGGGAGAGGCGGGTTTCTGTGCACTAATCCGTTGAATACTCAGTGGCGTCTTCTGTGTCAGATCAAGTTGGCCTCGCGCGTCCGGTGCCGGGGGCACAGCGGAAGGCGTCTCGGTAATCTCCAAGCACCCGAGCGGGAAGGTCCTCCTATGATCTTGCGAGGGAGAGCGATAACGTCGAGTAGAATCCCTGTGTCTACGCTCTTCACAACCAGGAGGCTCCGGACGAGTGCGTGTATGTCTCTGTGAACCAGGCTCTTGGGAGAGGCGGGTTTCTTGCCGGCCAGGGGATCCCCAGCGGAATCCCGGCGGCTTCCTCAGAGACGAGTGGTGAACGACGGTGGAGGAGGGACGCCACGAGTGTCCCACCAAACCAGGCTCTTGGGAGAGGCGGGTTCTTTCCACCAGCTGTGTCCGGGCGCGCTCTCTAACGGAGGCGGTCTTGACGGTCGAACTCCCACTCTGTGCACTAATCCCTCGATTACTCAGTGGCGTTTTCTGTGTCGGATCCAGTTGGTCTCGCACGTCCGGTGCCGGGGGCACAGCGGAAGGCGTCTCGGCAATCTTCAAGTACCCGAGAGGGTAGGAGGCTCCCTCCTATAAAAGTTCCAGAGATTAGACCATCGCAGCTCCGGCCAGGTAGCACAGACGTCACAAGTGTGGTCAGAAGCACACCCAGCGCACAGGAGACAGACTGTATGGATATCCGACAGCCACTGGAAGCCTCCGCATCGTTTGCAGGTCACCAGTAGGCCAATGCAACACACAAAACATGAGGGCACTCTCGGCGAGTGTCTAAAGGATCTCTGGAGGGACGTGAAGAACGACAACTCCTATGCACGCCAGCAGAGAAGAGTGAGCAGAGTGTAGACCTGGAGCGGCGTAAGGGTCACTCCAATGAGGCGATCCGTAGAGGAAGAGCATCCAATGGTGCCGATAGTGGTCCCTACTCTGGCGCCGCGCAGAGCGAGCGGGACAAATACCCTCGAGAGGTGGCCTGGAACTGTGTCGATAGTAGTCTCCGCTTCCTTGGAGACGAGCATCCTTACTAGAGTCCCTGGACGTGCACGTGAATGTCTCTGAGCCGGGCTCCGAGGGAGGCGGGCTTTCTTGCCGGTAAGGGGGACCCCCAGCGGGATCCCGCGGGCTTTCTTGGAGACAAGTGGGACCGATAGTGGACATGGCTTCTTGGAAGGCTTAGTCCGGGCGCGCTCCCTCCTGGAAGCGGCCTCATCGATCCAGGCCCACTTCGTGCACTAGTCCACTAAATCCGGTGTGGGGCTTCCCACAGGGACGTCCTGGTCTCAAGCGACCGGTGCCAAGGATACGTTGGATGGCGTATCCACATCCTGCGCATAGGAGACCCGACCTAGTGGTTGTCCAACAGCCACGGGAACATCTGCCTTGCGTGAAGGACATCAGCATGCCCCTCTTCATCGGGGCGGAACAGCATAGGTCGCTCCCGCCTGCAGATGCTTCAATGCTGCCATCCACGCTGCTGAGGCCAGGTGACACAATCATCCCAATGTGGCAGGAGGCACCTCCCGTGTCGGAAGACAGGCCTAGTCCCAAATGGGCGCTGCCTGGACATGAAGAACACACCTACCAGTAGCAGCCGGGCTGGTGTTTACAGCGGAGAAGCTGCTTGTCCTCTCAAGGTGGTAGTGTACTGCAACGTCCTAAGAAGTCGGACGTGTGCGTAATTGTCTTACCGAGCGGGCCTTGCCAGAGGCTGTTCACGTGCGCTCCCCCTGGCAGCGGCCTCCACGATCCACGCTCGCGCACTAGTCGTGACATCCGGTGTGGCTCCTCTCCCAGGTCAGTCCGTTATCGTGCGGAAAACCCGCGGTGTCCGGAAGGCGCCTAAACCGGTGCCGATCGCTTGCAATGCAAGCATGGTCGGCGGGGCATCCGGTGCAGTGGTGAAAGAACCCTGGGGGCTGAACTAGCCACTGTCATCTGTGTGACTGGGTAGCACATCCCTGCAACAGATAACACACCCGAAGGCCTGCGGGCGAGTCCTGTGGGACTAAGCCACGAAAGGTAGCCTTCGTAACAACAAAACACACAAGCACCAAAGCGGGGTAACAGACTGTCAAGCCTGCACGCCAGCAGTGCAGCAAGAAGGTCGACTCACTGCCATCAAGCACTAAGGTGAGCAACCAACATATGTAGCAAAAGTCAAACATGTCATGACAGAAGCGAGGTACCAAACTGCACGCCTACAAATAGCCGTGCAGTAAGCAAGTAGGCCCACTGCCGCCAAGCGCTAAGGCGAGGGAACAACATATGTACACAAAAGACGAATACGTCATGACGGAAGCGAGGTACCAAACTGCACGTCTGCCATCTAGCACAAACCAGTGCCCAGCCCGGGAACTGGCCGAGGGTCAACCCCGCCACCTTACCTCTCCGCCGAAGGGGAACGGGGGGAGACGTCCAAAACCCACCTGGCACGACCGGCGAAGCTCACCGGACAGCTCACCAGAGGTCGAAGCGTAGGCGCTAAGCAGTGGGGACGAGAAAGCCACGCAGCAGCACCGGCAGGGCCGACGAAACGATCCTATCTCCCGCTCTTCATTCCAACAGCAAGTCCGAAACCAGAGAACCGGTCGAAAAACCAAAGTCCGTAGGCTAGAGCCGAGCGCAAGACGACCGAATCGTGCGCCTAAGTAGACTAGACTGAGGGATTATGGGTACCCGGCTTCCGGGTGGTGGGTATAGGGAGACAACTCTTGGTCCCCTCGGGGTTCCCCGAGTGCCTCCCGGGTTGTGTTTTAACACAACTGGCTCTTAGGCTAGAATGAGTAAGTAGTAGACACTTCCATTCAGTCATGTCATCGGTAATGTTTTTGAAGAAACAAATGTCCAAGATGCATGGATGCACATAGGTCTCAGCAAGAGACAGAGATCCTCATGAGCCCCCGCAGTCGCGGAGGCTCATGAGGGTCTATGTCTCTTGCGGTTGGATCGTGTTCACATTTTCTCGGCAGTCAAGGGGTTAACCTGAAATATTAATAAACTGTGTGTTAACTGTCTTTTGTAAGCATGCTTCTGTCTTTGTTGGGTTCTTCTCTGGTTTCTACAGTGGCTGTACTCACTACAAGCAACGTAGCAGAGATCTGTATCAGACACCCCCTGGGCACCAGACTCCTGAAAACACTCCTCCCAGCCTCCGCCTTCAATTCGAGCGCAAATGGGGGCAATGCACTCCTGAAACAGCAACGTTCAACAGCTTTGAAAATGCATCCACCACCTGTATTTCAATCAATTTTTGGTGCTGACATTTTTTAAAATTTGCAATCGATGGCTGCAAATTCAGCGTTATTGACCCTTTGGGTGTTTGTGTCAGTACGTCTAGCATGTTCGCAGGAATCACCTCGACCATAATAGCTACTGACACCCAAGGGGCTAAAAACATTTGGTAATACTGAAAGTGTGTGTACAAATATGTGTGGACACTTTATGGTAGTACATATAAGAATAAGGATATGGATAAGATAGTTTATTGCCATATCTTTCCATGTAAAAAAACAGTAAAAACATTGGAATTTGTCTTGATGTCAGTTACTAAGACTAAACTAACACACACACACACACACACTTATAAGCTGACTGTACACATTCCGAAAAGTTCTCACTCGCCGCTCGCGCTCTCTCCAATCAGTCCAGCTGATCAGAGAGAGCGCGAACAGCCAGAGGGGAAAAAACTGTCGCGGAATCTGCAATATACAAATCTGGAATCTGAAATATACAAAGATTACTACCACAAGTACAGTTATACAACACCAAGGTGCACCTTCCCCTGAACACATGCAGCATCATGACCCACAACATTCTTTTGTGGAGGCTGGACTGAGCGATATTAACCCATTCAGCCCTGATGCACTACAGTTCAAGGGTAGTGCCAGATTAGCTTGGCGCCGATAGGCGCCAAACTAATCTGGCACTGCCCTTGAATTATCATGGTCGATCCATTTCCTGCAACTGGTGCATAGTCATCAGATGACGCCTCCAAAATTGGGGAAATACGGCCGTTGGGCGGAATGAGTTAATTAAATTTTATAGTCAGGCTTGCAAATTACAACACAAATGATCACGGTTTCACTTTATATTTAACCCATTTAGCCCTGGGGCCCCTGCAGCATGAGATGATAATTCAAGGGTAATGCCAGATGAGCTTGGCACCTTGAATCATCATGATCAATCCATCTCCTACAACCAGTACACAGTTGTTATACAACTTTGGTATCAATTTCATCCCACTTAACCATATTCCAAACATAAACGATTTCAATTTGCAAAAACTTCAGTAGCTTGCTTGAGCTTGCCCTTAGCACCACGTGAATGTTCTGTGTTTATGTACAGTGTGTGAGCGAATGCGCGTGATTCACGTGAGCGTGCTTGTTCGGTTCAGTTCGCGGCGGCGCTTTGAGCCGATTTTCAATTGGGATAAAGCACCTATTTAATGCGCTGATTTATTTATTTATTTAGAAATGCCTCCAAAAATTTGAAATCGGCCGTGAGGTTAAGAGGGTTAATTCCAACTTACCCCGTTTAGACAGGTTTTGGTGTAGTCATTGCAGAAGGTGCCATTGACTTTGTGGACTGGCTGAGGGCACCTGAAGCTGGTACCAGTGGCTCAAGTCAAGGAAAGAGCGTGTTAACAGGGTTGAGGACACTATAAACCAATTCTCTCATTCATTTCCATGTTGTACTTTAACACTTTAACCCCTATCATACTGAGGCTAAAAGCTTCAAATGTGTACACTGCCATACGCAAGCTACATTATAGTACTTACGGGTAAGGATGTAGACCAATGGCTTTAGTTGACGGGTGGTGCCAGAATAGCTTGGCGCCTCTAGGCGCCAAGCTATTCTGGCACTACCCTTAAACTATTTTAGTCAAACTTATTTCACACGCTGGTGTATTCTGAATGATAAGGGTTAAACCCTGAGCTGGAAATTCCCAAACTCAGAAGTTGTCTTCTGAAGACTACAAACAAGTTCAGATGATAGACTGACCGTGGTAGTACAAGGGTGATGCACCAAGCTGTCCTGGCACCACCCTTGAACTATCATGGTCCATCTGTCTCCTTGTGTAGTATATCAGGGCCTAATGGATCAAATTAAAGCTTGATCACCTTGATGATGAGTGTCTGTGAAACATCTGTGTGTGTCTGTGTGTGTATGTGTGTGCATCATTTTTCTAAGGCACCAGACATCTTACATTTTGCTAGAAAACAATACTGTAGCACACTTCCACAAACATAATACAATGAGTTAGCTAACAGCCAGACAAATCATACAACAGAAAGGATATTTGCATGTTGCGTTCTCTGAACAATCCGTTTCTGGTGCACACAGTATAGTACCACTGCGAATGTATTTACAGTATCGGTCACAGCACACACCAGAGTCAGGGCTGTAACAAAAGAAATAAAAATGTGAACATGCAAATCCAGCAAATAATGACTAAACACAAACGTCTCACACAGAGTAATCAACTTTTCTTTAAACCAGTAAGAAAAACAAGATGTGATGAGTCATGCCCTTGAAGACCATGGAATATATATATATCAATTTACGAGATACTCGTGGATACACACAGCCCTTTGGTGCCAAAAGTATGTTCTGCAGCAAGTTTAGGGTAGCCAGACATGTAATTTTATCATGTGAGGCCTGCCCCATCTTATAAAAGTCCCATCTATCATCAGGGCTTGCGCTGAAGTTTTCGGTTTTGTGTGCATGTACACACAGTGAATAACATGAAGAAAACGCATGAACTTAATCTAAGAAAGACATCAAAAATGCACTACAACATGCGCTGACTACTGTGAACAGTTACACAACTCACTTGTTAGAAAAAATCAAAAATGATGCTTGCTTGCACTGCATTTGATTACCTCTAGAACACTTACTTACTTGTGGCTTACTATTTTTAACAATCACTCATGCAAATAGTGGGATGTCTCAAAGACTCCAGCGCGCATGCAGACCCCTAAAAAAAATGTATGAGGCCTCCTCAAAATGCACAATTTACGGAAATAAAATGCAACTGTGATGTCTATATAAACAGATGGGATTAAAAACAAGATGGGCTGAGTCATATATAAAGAGATGGGATTAAAACAAAAGATGGGCTGAACTATAACCCACAAAGTTTCTTCTTGATGAGAGCTGTCCTCGCTGTCAATAGTCTCTACCTTTTGTCTTTGACCTGATTCTGATGTTGAATTATCTCCTATTGAAAAAGACTTGCAGATCTGCCAATGCGTCAGTGAGTTCTATAAGGGGCGCAGGACATACGCGTTATTGATTTGTCAAATGCCATTTGGCATGACGTAAGTTTTAGTTTTTACGGATTTTATATTTTACGTGATTTGAGTTTCACTTTTGCTTCATAGGCAGGAGAAAATGGTGACACAACTATAACTTCACAGTACAATTTCAGTCTTGCTATAATTTGTGTGAAAGCAAATTGACTTTACTAAGTACACGAGTCACCTGCATGCTCTTCTGAAAGTGCGTCGATGTGTGTGCCTGTTAGTGCATGCGCACATGCGCTCCAAACATCTCCAAGAGGCATAGATCCTCATGCGTCTGGAGGGCGCATGAGGTTCTATTCCTCCTGGATATGCGCGCATGGTTGTGTGAGAGAGAGAGACAGCCGCGTGTGCAAGAGAGAATGATGTCATATTTAGAGTATTATGTCAGTGTATGTGTGGTGACGGAGTTGCCTCTTTTACGTCACCGCCACTGTCTGACTTTCTCTAGAAGTCAAGGTTTTTTAGTGTTTTAATTTTTTTCTGAAAAGAATTAATTTTTTACTAAAGAAGTTGAAAGGATACAAAGCTGGCTAATGAACTCATCCAATGTCTTTATCCAAACTCACTCACACACACACACAGAGGTGACGTAATGGCAATAAATAAATATTAAGAAATAAATTAAATTAAATTTTAAAAAAAAAATAATAATTTAACTCTTACCAGTTCGCTCTATTTGAGGCCAGTGAACAAAATGACTTTTACCCTCACACATGACCAAGAACAAATGCTGCTGAAAGCTCTTCTAGTGGTCAAAAGTTGGCTTATTATACATCATATTAAAGTGCATTGAGTCAGCTTTCAGTCAGGATAAGTAAAAAGTCTGTACTTAAAGTAGTTTAGAAGTTGTTGTTTATTTAGCTACGAAGAAAAAATGGTGTCCGGTTTCCAAAAACAGTTTTCACGAAAGTCACTAAGAAGAAAATTTTTTTGTTTCTTGCCCCTTTGTTTAAAATGTGAATCCAGTGTGTGGACAAATCATTTCTACACATTTTTGTGAAGTTTCAAGAAAATGTGTTTGAATTTCTAAGAGTTACACAACATAATCTACACCGGTCAAGGGCAGGAAAAAGTGGGCGTGTCAACACCTGGCATGACTGAGACAACAAACATGTGCTTCTCTGAAAATCTCTGACTTGCTGAAAATATCACTGAGGCAATACACAGCAAGTAATAAAACTTGTTTATGTACTTCATAAAGTTTCACGATTCTGAACCAGACAATAGGTAAACAAAGACTCACATGGATAGCACATGGTCAAACCAAAATAGAAAGTGTCACAATGACCTGCGATGGTTTTCTTTCATTTTTTCCACATCGCTGGTGCTAGAATCATTTTCAGTGGCCTGGTTGCTGGAAGATTCCCCTTCAGTGAGATACACTTCACTTTCGGACTCAGATGAACTCATTTTGACGGAATATTCGCAGAGAGAAATCGCAAACAGTGAAAATAACGCAGTAGGGAAAGCAAGATGGCAGACGTAGTGACTCAATCGATAACAAAGGTCACGAACAAACTCAAAATTAATATTTTTTTCATTCTATCATATGAAAGTGACTTTCTAATGTCAATACGTTATGACAATAATACTGAGAGTAAAAATTAATTGGTTTTAATTCAGTAAACACGATGGAATTTTCCATGGGCGTGGCTTCGTATGTATACATACGATGGCCAAGGGAGCGAACTGGTAAGAGTTGATGAATGAATGAATTAACCAATTTAGCTACACGGCCGCATTTACCAAAGTTTTGAAGTGTTACCTAACGACTATGTACTAGTTGCAGGGGATGGATTGACCATAATTCAAGTGTAGAGCCAGATTAGCTTAGCCCCTTAAAGGAGCCAAGCTAATCTGGCTCTACCCTTGAATCATGAAGGTCAATCCATCTCCTGCTGTAGGGCATCACAGCTAAATGGGTTAATAAATGAATGGTAATGACATGACAGCCTATGAAGACAGGCACGTCAGACACCAACTATCCTGCATGTGTATGTCATTGTTACCTGCAATCCTTTCCAGCTTGCAGCTTACATGCATCCGGATTGTCAACAATTTGTTGTTTCGGATTACAGCAGCTGGCCGTTCTGTTGCACTCATCATCAAATCCACAGTCACACTGCTCTGTTCCCTCCGTGATTTTGTTCCCACAGAACGCAGCACCGCTCTCTGCATACAAATCACAATATAGCACACTGCGCCAATCTGTCACTGTTCTGATCTTTTGTCATTAGCCCTTATTATTCGGAATGCACCAGTGTGTGAAATAAGTTTAACTAAAATAGTTCAAGGGTAGTGCCAGAATAGCTTGGCACCTAGAGGCGCCAAGCTATTCTGGCACTACCCTTGAACTAAAGCCACTGTTCTACATCCTTATCTGTAAGTACTATAATGTAGCTTGCATATGGCAATGTACAAATTTGAAGCATATAGACTTCATATGATATGGGTTAAACCCCCCCAAAAAAAAAAAAAAAAAAACAAACAAACAAACAAACAAGAGAAAACATATATAATGCACAAGAAAATATTTAACTTGGTCAACTGCAAATGAGAATTCAGATGATAGTAAAGATGATGATGAAGATGATGATGAAGATGATGATGACAATGCTCATTTGTAGAGCGCATTTCCCCATTCAGTACTTAAAGCACAAAGCACTTTGTAAGGAGAGATTTAGAAAAGAAGATTGATTGTACATTGCTTAACGTCCCGACAGAAACAAGACTTTTGAAGAGAAGACAGTAAAGCACCGATTTAGAGAGAAGAAGAAATGGATAAAAAACAAAACAAACTGCAGTCAGTGAACCAGTGTATGACAGACCAAACAGGCGTCTTCAGCTGTCTGTGGAAAGATTGAAGAGATTCCGCTGTCTTCAGACATGCGGGCAGAGTGTTCCACAGCTTTAGACTAGAGCTGCACTTTGAAAGTGCGGTAACCAAAGCATTACTTGCTGGTATCTTCCGTGCTGGGTAGGCGGAGTCTGAACTGGGACACAGACTGAAGGGAACGAGTGGGGATTGAAGGGAACGGGCGGGGATTGAAGGGAACGGGCGGGGATTGAAGGGAACGGGCGGGGATTTAGGCAGGCAGAATTTCCTGGAAATATGTGGGTGCTGACAGGTGTACACTGGCACATGCCATGGACAAAATTGTGTGGTCAGCGTGTTGACGTTCTGGCAGCCATTGCAGTGCATTGAGGACTGATGTAATGTGCTCTGAAAGTTTTGTACGGGACAATTTGGCACACATCCTGGCAACAAGTGCTCATGAGAAGCTATGCCTCGTGAAAAAATAAAGACAACTGGCAAAAGTGAAAACTAAAGTGCCGCTGGACATGGAAGTGATAGTGAAAACATTTCAAAATGTCTCCTTCACCAGTCTGTATGTTTGCCGAGGTGGTGTGAACAGGGCTGCAAGGAAGAATCCCCCCGCTCCTGCCCCCCCCCCCCCAAACCCCTGCCTCATGCTACAGACAGTAACACCTGCCTATGTTACAGACAGTAAGGAAGGCGCCCAACCCCTACCTCACGTTACAGACAGTAAGGAAGGAGTCCAACCCTTACCTCACACTACAGACAGTAAGGAAGAAGTCCCACCACTGCCTCACGCTACAGACATTAAGGAAGGAGTCCCACCCCTGCCTCACACTACAGACAGTGTGAGGCAGGGGTGGAACTCCTTCCTTACTGTCTGTAGTGTAAGGCAGGGGTGGGACTTCTTCCTTACAGTCTGTAGAGTGAGGCAGGGGTTGGACTCTTTCCTTACTGTCTGTAGAATGAGGCAGGGGTGGGACTCTTTCCTTACTGTCTGTAGTGCGAGGCAGGGATGGGACTCTTTCCTTACTGTCTGTAGTGTGAGGAAGGGGTTGGACTCTGCCTCACACTACAGACAGTAAGGAAGGAGTCCCACCCCTGCCTCACGCTACAGACAGTAAGGAAGGAGTCCAACCCCTGCCTCATGCTACAGTCTCTCTGACATCCTCTCATGGAGGAAAGAATTTGGTGTATGCCCTGAGCCAGTGTTTATACAGTGCATGCGGACAACATTTGAATCATATTATTCAACTCAACAGCATTGCCCTGCAAGCGCTGTGTGTTACTCGGCACTCAGCCATCGGGTGTTGAGGCGAGGCTTGAACCCCTTCAATGCCATGAAAAATGAATTTTTCCTCTAAAATGTATTTTTTCGAAAAATACTTACCGATGACATGACTATATGGAAGTGTCTACTACTTACTCAATTTTAGCCTAAGAACCTGTTGTGTTACAACACAACCCGGGAGACACTCGGGGAACCCCCAGAGGGGCCTAGAGTTGTCTCCCGTTCCTACCCATCCGGTTCCGAGTCACATGGTGACCCACCAGTCGGAATACTTAGCTCACCAGCAGCAAGCGGAGCAGGCAGGAGGGTCCTCCGAGTCATGTCATCGGTAAGTATTTTTCGAAAAAATACATTTTAGAGGAAAAATTCATTTGTTTCCACAAAATACATTACCGATGACATGACTATATGGAAGAATTGCGAGAAGGAGGAGGGTGCCGCGCCCAAAACACCGCCGCAGACATGTTATAGTCAGAGCTGTCCTCCCTGCCGCAAACTCCCGACAATTTTAGCTAAGTGCGTATCTACGGCGCCTGGGGCGCCGGGAGGGAGTGTCGCGCTGCGGAATTGTCCCCCATCAGAGCGAGGTTGTCTCACTGGCCTGCCAGATCCCAGAGGTAGAAGCGGGCAAAGGTCGATTCTGCCCGCCAGCCCACAGCTGCCACGATGTCTGTGACAGCGCAATTCCGGTCGAACGCGACGCTCGTGGCCATGGCTCGTACCTCGTGTGCGCGTACCTTCAGCCTCTTTGCTCCCTCCGGGGAGAGGTCCTGGTAGGCGGTATGACCCAGCGTAGCCATGAAAATATCGTCTGGGCTGTTATGTCAGTTCTGCCTGGATTCAATGGCAGAAAGAGGCGTGAGCGTCCTCTCGGGACAGCTTTGGATCTGCGTAGGTAACGCGTAGGGCGCGCACGGGATCTTGTTGCCTGGTCTCCTGGGGAAGTTCCGATCTCTCAGCGGCCATAAGGGAACCACCTGTGGCGCAGTCAAAGGAGACCTAGGCAAGGAAGGCTGGGTCCATGAGAAGCTGCACGGAACCATCCGTCCAGAACTGCAGGCATGCAGGGCGCGCTGACAGCGTGTGTATCTCACTTACCCGGGCTGCCGTGGCAAGGGCCAGCAGGAAGCTTGTCTTACGCGTCACATCCGCGAAGAGGGCCTAGGACAGCGGTTGGAACCTGTCGGAGTTAAGCCATGGTAGTATCCACGGGAGGTCCCAGCGAGGAATGAGCGAGCAGGGGGACTGGGCGCTGCAGGCCGAAGTGAGCCCTAAGATCGGCGAGGTCTTGCAGTCGCCAGGGTCCGGGCGGCCAAGGTGCCGGTAGGTGTACGCAATCATGGACGGGTATCCCCTGATCGAGAAGGGGGCCAACCCATGGTCCCCAAAGAGCCAGAGGAAGAAGTCAGCGAGCTGGGGAGTAGTCAGTTTGGTGGAGGAGAGGTGCTAGTCAGCGCACCAGGACCACAGTACTTGCCATTTTCCCTCGTAGACGCGCCTGGACGAGGGTCTGCGGGCTGTAGCGATCGCTTCCACTGCTACACTCGAGAAGCCTCTAGCGGTGAGGGCTTGCCGCACAGTCTCCAGGTGTGAAGGAGGCGACGCTCCGGGCACGGGTGGAACAGCGGCTGGCGGAGTTGCCTGAGCATCGTGCTCGGGCGTGGGCAGCAGCAGGGGGGGCCCGCGGCGAGGCTGAGGAGGTCGGTGGTCCAAGACCGGTTCCAGGAGAACGGGGCTACCAACAAGACGACCGCATTGCAACCTCGAAGCTAGAGGAGGACTTTGGGAACGAACACCGTCGGAGGGGGGGGGGGGGGGTATGCATACGCGAAGAGGCAAGGGGGTCTGGAATCGGGGAGACGAAGAGGGGAAGCTGGTGATTCCACCTCATGGCGAACAGGTCGATCATAGGCATCTCCCAGTGAGCGCAGATCATCCGAAGATGTCCTTGCGTAGCGTCCACTTTGTGTGTAGCAGGTGGCCGCGCCAGGAGAGCGAGTCGGCCAAGACGTTCAGGTGGTCGGGAATGTGTTGAGCTCGGAGGGAAAGCTGCGGTCCTTGCACCAGCGCATCAGACGGTAGGGGAGCATGCACAGGTTGGGTGGGCGCGAACCGCCCTGCTGCTGAATGTAGAAAACCACCGTCGCATTGTACGAGAGGACAAGCAGCGCCTGGTGACGAAGGTGTGCTTCCCATGCGAAGAGGGCCCAATCAGTTGATGTGTCTGTCCGCCAGCTCTGGAGACCAGGGGCCGGATATCATGAGGAACCGCGGTAGCAGGTGGGCACCCCACCCAGAGAGACTTGCATCGACACACAGAGAGAGCTGAAGGGGCAGAGAGGCCATGGGGACTCCCGACGCGAGCCACGACGTGTCTGTCCAACGCCACAGATGGGGACGAAGCCTCTGAAGCACGGGCACCAGGCTGCTATGTCACCGGAGGACGAATGCCAATGGAGCAGGAGGTGCAGCTGTAGCGGCCGGGAGCAGGGATGACCAAGGGGTAGGAGACCCGCCGCCGCATTCATCCCGCCGAGGAGCTGAAGCCAAACTCTGGCAGGGGCTGCGTCCTGCTGGGCTAACTAGCCGGCTAGGGCAGCCAACTTCTGGATCCGAGGCTCCCACAAACGCACCCTGTTGAGGTCGGTAGCAGATTCCATGCCGAGGTGGACGAAGCAGTGAGAGGGGTGAAGTCCGACTTGCACGCGATGACCAGGAAGCCCCAAACATGAATACAGCCGCAAGAGCGCATCCCTGTCGAACGTCAGGATGCGTAGGAGGAGGTCGTCCAGGTAGTTCGATGTCGGACTGGAAGAAGACTGCCGGGCCTAGGCAATTACGGCGGCCATGAAGCGGGTGAAAACCCAAGGGCTGAGGCTGAGACCGAACGGAAGGGCCCGAAACTGGTAGATCACGCTGTTGAAGGCGAAGCGGAGATACCTCCTGGAGGCAGGGTGCAAGGGGTCGTGGAGTAATGCGTCGGAAGAACCAGACTGACAGTGAAGTCCACGGGCTGTACAGCAGCACAGAGGGCCGTGGCGGTCTCCATGCAAGAACCCATGCAGGGCAGAGCGAACGAAGACCGGCTTGGGTACTATGAAGAGGCGGCTGTAGAAGGCTGGGGAGGCGTGGCGAAAATCTGTAGAAGCGCGGCTACCTCTCCCCGTAGGGCGTCGGCTTGAGCTCGTTGGGCGGAATCTCAGACCACAGCTGGAGTGACGGAGCGGCAGGGTGATCCGAAGGACCTCTGCGACGGTATCGAGGATCCAAGGGTCGCCAGAATCTCAGGTCGGGGTGCAGTCCACGGCAGGCCAGAAGCACAGCATCCCGACACAACAGGTCACAAGGCGGCGGCAGTCAAGGCGTTGACCGACGAAGAAACACTGCCCGGTTGGCCACTTCCGAGAGGGCGAGGAGATCTCCGAATAGGGGGACCACGACAGGCGCCAGGCGTCCTCGATGCTGCAGATGAAAGCTAGAGTGAGCAGCTCCAGGAAACCCGAGCAAGTCGAGGAGTTCCGGACGAGTGACGCAGTCCTGTCCAAGCCCCAGGGGAGGACGCGTTGACTAGAGCGGCGCCGCCATTGAGCACTAGTGCCGGAGGGTCCAAGGCAGAAAGGGAGCAGGAGAGGACTGGGGAGGGCCGACTACCAGTCCTGTCGAAGGCAAAGTCGAGTCCAGCCGGTCAGCGATGGTCAGAGACGAAGTCGTAGTCCCGGACGCCGGACTGTAGGAGCTGGGTGGAAGGCATCCTGAAGGTCCCGAAAGCCAGAGGGCTGTGGAGGCGACTGGACCCTCTTCACCTGCCGTCCTACGTCAACAAAGTGAAAACTACCTCTTGAGCGGGGGGGGGAGGGGGGGGGGGGGGGGGGAGGACCTCAGCGGGGAGCGCGGCCGCGAACAGACAAGATGCTGCATCCAGGGCGAGAAGAGTCCCAGCACGCGAGGAGGGGGGAACCCGAAGAAGTCAGGGAACGGAGGTGACGACAGCTCCATCGCGACGGGCCAAGGGATAGCGCTGTAGACGATAGGGTGACGACGACAGAGGGACGCACCGAGGCGACGGGCGGGCAGAGCAAGGCTGGCGCCAAGAGCAAGGGAAGCGACTGCGAAGACGGGAGCGCCCACGTCGCGTAACTTCGGCGATCAGACGAGAACCAGCGCATTCAAAGTGGTAAGGCCATAGGCCGAGGGCTGCGTCAGATGGAGTGTCGCACGTCGCGGTCCTTCCCACGCTGGTTCATGGACGAGCAAGAGGGTCTAGAGCTTCTGGCGGGTACAGGTCTGCCAGTAGTTCGCGGAAGAAGGGACACAGGCCTCTGCTGGCCGGCCTCAGAGGGATGGGCTCTCAACCGGTTATATGACTCCCCGTAAGAGTCAGCGAGCTTTCCAAGGCGAGACAAGTCAGGACAGCCAGAGGACAAATGACAGTGCGAAGCGCATCTCTGCAGGCCGGTCTCCTTGACCCAGCAGGCATCAGGGTGGCGTCAGTCCTGCTAGAAGAGCTGGGCTCACGTGTCCGGCATGTCGTCCGAACCATAAGGTCGGTGAGGGCGCGTGCGGTCACGCTCCGGGAGCGGAGGGGGGCAACACGATGCTTTGGAGCTGATGGTGGAGCGGGAGGTCTCCGGTCCAAGACCGGTCTGCAGACGATGGGACACAAGTCTCTACTGGCCGGGATCAATGAGGCGGGCGCTCTGCCGGCTACATGACCCTTCGTAAGAGTCAGCGGGCTTGTCGAGGAGAGACATACCAGGACTGCCAGTGTAAGGCGCGAAGCGCGTCTGCAGGCCGGGCTCAGTGAGGCGGGGCACTCTGCCGGCTATACGACCCCTCGTAAGTGTCAGCGGGCTTGGCAGTGGATGCAGTCCTGTGGTACGCGCCAAGCATAAGTGTCCGACGTGTTGTCCATTCCACAAGGTCGGGGCGGGCGCGTGCAATCACTTCTCCGGGAACGGAGGGGGACAGCAAAAGAGCCGACCGGTCGCTAGACGGTGACGGCGCTCATGCCAGTAAGGTTCACAGGCGAAGCCACCTTAGCTCGGGCCAGGACGAGCAGACATCCCAGGCGTGGTCAGAAGAGCACCAGTCCCACGGAGACCAACCTTGTGGTTATCAGGCGGCCATCGGAAGTCGCCGCACTGCGAGCAGGCGAGCCTCTGGCAACTGCAACACATAACAGACATGACAGGCGACCGAGCACCAAAGTCCGAAGCCAGAACAAGTCAAGACGAGCGGGCGAAACTGGTCGCACCATACACAGTCAGGGTCCAAAGGCTAACGCTGAAACACGTCTGCACAGCGTGAGCTAAGTAGAACGACTGGTTGGGTCACCATGTGACTCGGAACCGGATGGACAGGAATGGGAGACAACTCTCGGCCCCTATGGGGTTCCCCAAGTACCTCCCAGGTTGTGTTGTAACACAACAGGTTCTTAGGCTAAAATTGAGTAAGTAGTAGACACTTCCATTATAGTCATGTCATCGGTAATGTATTTTGAGGAAACACATGAACAGAATCCAACTGCAAGAGGTATAGATCCTCATGAGCCCCCACAATTGTGGGGGCTCATGAGGATCTATGCCTCTTGCAGACCTCAGGGTTAGACTCGCTGACCGGGCACCGTGTTCTACTTTCCCATTCCTGCCGGACTGGCCGGGCACCATGTTCTACTTTCCCATTCCTGCCGGACTGGCCGGGCACCATGTTCTACTTTCCCATTCCTGCCGGGCTGGATGGGCCCAGTGTTCTACTTTCCCATTCCTGCCAGGCTGGCCAGGCACTATTCTACTTTCCCATTCCTGCCAGGCTGACTGGACACCATGTTCTATTTTCCCATTCCTGTCAGACTGACTGGGCACCGTGTTCTACTTTCCCATCCCTGCCGGACTGGCCGGGCACCATGTTCTACTTTCCCATTCCTGCCGGGCTGGCCGGGCACCATGTTCTACTTTCCCATTCCTGCTGGACTGAGCGGGCACCGTGTTCTTACTTTCCCATTCCTGCCGGACTGGCCGGGCACCATGTTCTACTTTCCCATTCCTGCCGGACTGGCCAGGCACCATGTTCTACTTTCCCATTCCTGCTGGGCTGACCATCACCGTTCTACTTTCCCATTCCTGCCGGGCTGGATGGGCACAGTGTTCTACTTTCCCATTCCTGCCAGGCTGGCCAGGCACTATTCTACTTTCCCATTCCTGCCGGGCTGGCTGGGCACAGTGTTCTACTTTCCCATTCCTGCCGGGCTGGCTGGGCACAGTGTTCTACTTTCCCATTCCTGCCAGGCTGGCCAGGCACTATTCTACTTTCCCATTCCTGCCAGGCTGGCTGGGCACAGTGTTCTACTTTCCCATTCCTGCCAGGCTGGCCAGGCACTATTCTACTTTCCCATTCCTGCCAGGCTGACTGGACACCGTGTTCTACTTTCCCATTCCTGTCAGACTGACTGGGCACCGTGTTCTACTTTCCCATTCCTGTCGGACTGACTGGGCACCATGTTCTACTTTCCCATTCCTGTCGGACTGACTGGGCACCATGTTCTACTTTCCATTCCTGTTGGACTGACCGGGCACCATGTTCTACTTTTCCATTCCTGTCGGACTGAACAGGCACCATGTTCTACTAATAATTCCTGTTGGACTGTTTTTTACTTTCCCACAGAATTGAATAAACGGCGACTGACCTGTGAAGCACTTGTTTCTGACGCCGGTGACAACCTGGTTGATGATACGAGTCATATTGTCTCTGCTGCAGCGGGAAAAGTCGTCGTTGTGGGTCTTGTCTCCACTGGTGGCGCTGGGAAACATAATGTAGTTGCCCCCACTCGCGTCACTACGGCTGGTGCCAAATGGCGCACACTCATCTGATCCTATGTCATGCTGCAAAACAAATAAAGTGCCGTTAGGCATCCTGTTTCCAGTAGTCTCATAGCAACAAATGATTCACCATACAAGAATCAAGATAATTTATGAATCTCATATAAGAGGGAAACATGTCTTTCT
Source organism: Semisulcospira habei (assembly GCA_036245525.1). NCBI lineage: Eukaryota > Metazoa > Mollusca > Gastropoda > Semisulcospiridae > Semisulcospira > Semisulcospira habei. The sequence continues at coordinate 191,991,553 of BTPG01000006.1, forward strand.
CATACAAACAATAACACATACAAAAATGCACCAAATGTTCACACACGAAAGTCAACTTACTCATCACAATCTACAAACATCACTATATATCACAATATATCATCAACTTCATGAACTTTGCAAATAGAGAATTTTGACAGCTGTGAAGAATTTGGTTAACCATTTGTATATATGTAATATAGTATTTTAAATATTGTAGTTAGTTAATTTTGTTGATTGATGGTATTGGAGATAGATTTTGTGGATGTTAGCTGTAGCGTAAAAGTGTTTGCAGCATTGTTGATTTTCATGCCAGGTATTTGAGTTTAGTTTGAAAGATTTAGTTTTGTTCATTTTATTTTTTATTTATAGATTGTCGTTCTAATGTAAATGTCGAGACGCCATTTTTGTTCGCGGGGAGAATGTAAAGGTGCGTGTGTGCAGTTAATTTGTATGAGTGATGGATAGGTACGTATATTTAGTTTTATTGTCATGTAGTTTTGTTACCATGATTCAGTGCCTCCAGTTTAGCCATCGACTCATAAATAACAGGTCTCAGTGAATCACCCATATCTGGTGAATTTTGTGGTGAACTCACTCTCCAGAGGTTTCTTGCACGTGAGCACTGGCTTGGCCTGTCAGTTGCCAATTTGCATTTGCGTCTGACAGACCGTCAGTGTGTTGCAGGTATGTGCCTAAAGTTTTACTAGGAAAGTATGGCATAAGCTGTGTTGATTTGCATTTGCGTCTGTCAGACCGTCAGCGTGTTGCAGGTATGTGCTTAAAGTTTTACTAGGAAAATACGGCATAGGCTGCGTATTTTTGATAGTTGAAGTGAAATTGTTAGCAATACAGCGAGACTTACCCGTAAGGTGAAGCTGATTGCAAATTCTTACGAATTTGTTGTGGACCGGAACTAGTGCACTTGAGAAACGCGCGCTGCCTATCCCCTCAGTATTGAAAGACAGCTCATTACCACTGACGGAACCCCGGAACAAGTGCACCTTACAACGAAGTGAAAGGGCAGGGTAGAGCGCAGTGCTCTTCAACACAGTGTGGGGTGGGCAAGTGCACTAGTTCCGGTCTACAACAAATTCGTAAGAATTTGCAATCAGCTTCACCTTACAGGTAAGTCTCGCTGTATTGCTAACAATTCTTACTCATTTCCTGTATCCCATCACTAAGTGCACTTGAGATTTGAGAGCAACAGTGGTAATGAACGTAAAGGCTAAGTCATGCTAAAATGACAAGCAGCCTTATCTCTACTTCTTTGCCAGATACCTGTCCATCACCACCCGACATAAGGTGAGTTTCACACGCGGAACCCGGCAATAATAACGTTCATCCCGCAGCTTTTATGATGACATCTATGGAAGCACCCATATCTTATGCTGATGAGGCGCTGGCCAGTTTAGTGCGGTCGGTCCGTGGCGCAGTGGTTAAGGCGCCTGCCACCAATGCCAAAGGTGCGAGGTTCGATACCGGGTTCCGGCGTTGGACTTTTCTCCTCTGGTAAGTGTCACCGTTAATTTGGGCGCTCCGTCGGGGGTTCTTTCTCCGGGTACTCCGGTTCTTCCACACACCCCCCCCCAACCCCCCACACTTTGGTACCGGTCTCAGGCCACTTTACAAATTTCAAATACAAGCGATCAAAAAATCTCTGTAACTTCAGTAGCTGACTGGCCCTTCGTTTGTCTTGTACTGTGTTTGTCTTAAATGGCGTAAATCCGTGTCTGTTTCGTGAGTGTGTGTGTTGGGTTTCAGGTGCGGCGCTTTGAGTCGATTTACAAAAAAAATTGAGAAAAAGCGCCTATATAATAACGGTATTATTATTATTATTACTGAGCAGAATAATGCAAAGTGTCCACCTGTGCTCTCTTTTGAGTCCATTTTAGTCACCTGGCCACAGTATTCGAGCTTGGCCTGCTGTGCGGAGTGAGGATTGCATCAAACAAACCCGTTTTGTCCGTCAGCTCCAGCCTGTCTTTTTGTTTCAAATATTTTTATCGTAGGAATCATATACAAAGAATTGACTGTTGGAAAAGAATGAAATTCAATGGGAGTGTCAGGGTTCCTGATGTTTTCCCCTTATTGAATGTTTTAACAGCTTAGTTACATAAAATATACATTTGCATTCTGACAAGTGCATGTTAATAACATTTTAGCGCTCGTAGCGTTTGGCACCTCTATCCAGAGAGCAAAGCAATAAGCATTACAAGTTTAGTGTGAGTTCATTGCTGAGCGTAAGTTTGTTTATAGGCACCCACATCTTTAGCATGTGCAACACTACATTCACATCCCATGTGCTATGGTATTTGGGAAACACTGTTTTCTCTCAAAAACACCCTTCATGAATCTCTTAATCACTTCTGTAGACCCTAGCGCTGACCCTTCTGTAGCCATAGCATTATACTTTATAGCATAGGTCATTGAGTGCCAATGATGCAAGACAATTGACTGCCTCAGCTAGCGGCGGTGAGACATGATCTACCGATCTCTCACTCGTGTACCGTCTAGAAGGAGTGATGTATCCTTCATACAAGCGACAGGTGGCCAGTCGCCACGATAACATGGTGATGTCGGTTGCATCTGAAGAGAATCCCTCTGTATCTATCCCCGACACCTTGCAAATGAGTAGTCTGTAGTTTCAGTGGTTTGCGCAGAGGATGTCTTTGTGTCAAGTCGCTTGGTTGACATAACAAAGTATCTCTTGCTGCCAGCAGTACTGGTTTGCATTTGCATCAGCACTGGCCAAAAACACTCTGGTTTCGCCACGATGGTGCCACTACCACTCCCCTGGCTTTGTCTTTGTTTATCTTTGCCAGGACCACCAGTAACAGACTCGACTGAAAGGGGGAAAACACATAGTACAATCACCCCAACCAAAGGAGAAAGCATCCACAGTGAAAGCCCCAGGGTCTGGGAGAAAGGATACATACTTGGGAAAATGAGCATTGATTTTGGGTGCAAACAGTTATGTTCAGGGTCAATATTCCACTCTGTGTCACTGTGCAACTGTCTAAACAGACGGTCTGCTTTTACATTCTCAGTACCTGGTACGTGTGCTGCACTCAGCCACAGTCTCCTCTGCTTTCACCCGAACCAGACATCCAGACTGAGTAACTTCATTTAGCAAACTCACTTTCATTGGGCCCATCTTGTTTACGCAAGCAACAGCCGTGGTGTTATCTGTCAGTACACGCACATGCATGTCTATCATCTCTCGTAGGAGCAATTTTAATCTAAAAAGAATAGCTTTCAGCAGTTTTTGTTTTTGTCATTTTCATTCCAAAACCCCTTACAACAGCCCCCGGCCAGTCTGAAAGTGAGTTGTTTGTTTTCAGCGTAACAGTAGGGTCTTCCCTCTGTAGGGGAGCATTTTGGTGTCCGATGTCACGGTTATCACCCCACCATTGCAGCTCAAGAACTGCGTCTTGTGTCAGGCATGATTTTCTTTCAGTTTTCTTTGAGAGCTCGGGATTTCTTTTGTTTAAAGGCCCTATAATAGAGAGGGCCTAGGAGTACTTGAAAAAACTTGCTACCATCAGCCCTATGACAGAAGCTACTGCTCTAATGTTGGCTACTGGTTTTCTCATTATTTCGGAGCACGCTTCGCTCAGTTTTTGCTTACGTTCGTTCATCAGTATCACCGACATGTCGATAGAATCAATCACAAATCCCAAGTATGTAATCTCTTGCGTGGGTAGTAATTGAGATTTGTCCCCGTGGACCGTGAAAACCCACTGCATCAAGCAGTTGAACCGTATCGATACCATTTTGAACTGTGTCCTCTTTTGTCATGCCCACTAAGAGGTTGTCGTCAATGCAGAACATGATTGAATGATGCAAATCATGTAGCCTTGCCAGGATTGGTTTTTTGAGTTTCGTAAACTTCCTGGGTATCAGGACAAGGCCCACTGGCGATGCTTGGAAAACAATACAATTTCTCTCTCCAGCGAAATTTTACTGGTATTCAGTTCGGTATGTACAGAGACGGAGTAGTACGCATCTCGAAGATCAAGCGATGCGAAATAGCAGTCCTTACTTACTTACTTACGCCTGTCACCCCTACCCGGGTATAGGCCGTCGACGAGAGACCTCCAGCAACTCCTGTCCTGTGCTTCTCCTTCGATTCTACTCCAGGTGGTTCCCAGTCTCTTGATGTCTGCTTGGAGGTCTCGACGCCAGGAGTTTCTCGGCCTACCTCTTTTCCTCTTTCCCTGGGGGTTCCATGACAATGCCTGCCTAGTGATACTGGAAGCTGGCTTTCTCAGACTGTGACCGATCCATCCCCATCTTCTTCGCCCAATTTCATTCTCTGCTGTTATCTGCTCTGTTCTCTCCCAGAGTCTGACGTTGCTGATCTTCTCTGGCCAGTGGATTTTCAAAATTCTTCTAAGGCAACTGTTCATGAAGGTCTGTACTCTGTTGACTGTGGTTTTTGTCAATCTCCATGTCTCTGCTCCATATAGGAGAACTGCTTTTACATTGGAGTTGAAAATCCGGACTTTGGTGTGTTGTGACAGCTCTCTGGAACTCCACACTTTTTTCAACTGGAGAAAGGCTGCTCTGGCTTTACCGATTCGTGCTCTGACATCTGCATCAGTGCCGCCTTTTTTGTCTATGATGCTCCCGAGATAGGTGAAGGACTCCACCTCCTCCAACGGGGTGCCAGCAAGCAAGACTGGTTCTTCCCTGGTTGCGTTCAGCCTCATTGTCTTTGTTTTCTGTTTGTGAATGGTGAGGCCCACTTGGGACGAGATGTCAGCAAGCCTCGTGGTCTTGTCCTGCATTTGTTGATGAGTGTGGGACAGTAAAGCCAAGTCGTCTGCAAAATCGAGGTCGTCAAGCTGTGTCCACAGTGTCCACTGTATTCCACTTCGTCTGTGCTCTGTGGTCATCTTCATGACCCAGTCTATGGCCAGTAGGAAGAGGAACGGAGACAGCAGACACCCCTGCCTGACACCAGTTCTGACCTGGAGCTCTCTGGTGAACTGCCCTTCGTGGATCACGCGACATGTCATGCCATCATAGCTGCTCTTGATCAGGCGGACGAGCTTTGTGGGTACACCGTAGTGTCGTAGGAGTTTCCACAGAGTCTCTCGGTCCACGCTGTCAAATGCTTTCTCATAATCCACAAAGTTGACGTACAGCGGGGAGCTCCACTCCAGAGACTGTTCCACGATGATGCGGAGAGTGGCGATCTGGTCTGTACATGATCGGTTCTTCCTGAATCCTGCTTGCTGGTCTCTCAGCTGGGGGTCAACGGAGCTCTTCATTCTCTCTAGGATGATCCTGTTGAAGACCTTTCCTGGTACTGACAGCAAGGTGATTCCTCTGTAGTTGGAACACTTGCTGAGGTCGCCTTTCTTGGGAAGCTTGATTAGGTACCCCTCCTTCCAGTCAGCTGGCATCACCTCCTCTTCCCAGATCTTTCCTAACAGTGGGTACAGCATCTCAACTGTTGTCTCTAGGTCTGCTTTCAGAGACTCCGCTGGGATGCCATCTGGCCCTGCTGCTTTGCCATTCTTCAAAAATGCCACTGCTTTTCTGATCTCTTCCCGGCTGGGTCTGTCACAGCTGATGGGTAGGTCGGTCTCTGCCGGCTGGATGTCTGGGGGGTCGGGTGGGCTAGGTCTGTTCAGTAACTCTTCAAAATACTCGGCCCATCTGTCGAGTTGGTCTGCTCTGTCTGCAATAGGCTTGCCTTCTTTGTCTTTTACTGGTCTTTCTGTATGGCCATACTTACCCGACAATCTTCTGGTAATGTCGTAGAGCTGTTTCATGTTGCCGCTGCCTGCTGCCTTTTCTGCCTCTGCTGCCAGGCTGTCTGTGTAGGCCCTCTTGTCTGCCCTGATACTCCTCTTCACCTCGCGGTTGGCTTCCGAGTATTCCCCCTGTGCCCTTACTTTGGCTGCTCTCGTGCGACTGTTGTTGACCGCTGCTTTCTTCTGCTTCCTCGCTTCTATCTTCTTCAAGGTCTGTGCCGACAGCCAGTCCTTGTGGTGGTGTTTCCTGAACCCTACAGTGTCTTTGCAGGTTGAGTTCAGCGCCTCTCTAACTGCCTTCCACTGCTGCTCTGTGGTGACCGCCTCCTCTTCATTTACTAGCTCCTGTAGCGCTTGAAACCGGTTGGACAGCACCAGTTTGAACTCTTCTCTAACTCCAGTTTCTCTCAGGAGGCCTACATTATAGCGCTGTCTTCTTGTTGTCTCTGTGCGGCTTTTCTTTAGCTTGAGCTTCATTCTTAAGGTAAGCAGATGGTGGTCTGAGGCGACATCTGCTCCCCTCCTCACTCGAACATCTTGAAGGGATCTTCTAAATTTCTTGCTAATGCAGATATGGTCTATTTGGTTCTCTGTTGTATGGTCAGGTGAGACCCAAGTTGCTTTGTGTATTCTTCTGTGTGGGAAGATGCTGCCTCCAATGACAAGTCGGTTTAGAGCACAAAAGTCTACAAACCTCTCCCCGTTCTCACTCATCTCCGAGCCTAGTCCCTGTCTCCCCATCACCTCTTCGTATCCGGTGTTGTCCTCCCCTATTTTGGCATTAAAATCGCCCATGACGATGGTGATGTCTCGCTCCGCACATTTGTCCACGGCACTCTGGAGTCGGTCGTAGAACTCTTGTTTCTCTTCCTCGTCACTGTCATTGGTGGGCGCATAACACTGGATGACGTTCAGCTTGAGCTTTTTCTTAGTTCTAAAGGCTGCTGTTATAATTCTTGGCCCAAGAGGTTCCCAGCCCATCAGCGCTCTCTGTGCCACTGGTGACAGCATGAGTGCTACTCCTTCTGTATGGGGGGCATTCTCCTCTTCATGACCTGAATACAGAATCATCTCCCCACTTAACAGCCTTTTCTGGCCAGACTGCGTCCATCTGGCTTCACTGATGCCTAGCAGGGAAAGGTTGTACTTTTGCATTTCCGCTGCTATCTGGGCGGCCTTGCCGCTCTGGTACATGGTCTTGACGTTCCATGTGCCCATGGTTGTATCCCTGGATAGAGAGAGGCGGCTCGGTCCTGTGGCTTCCGAAGACTTCCGGCTTTCACCACAGGACGTCATAAGTCTTCTAGTAGAAGAACCTTCCTCCTCCAGGAAAGGAATTACTGTTAATCTTTTCGTCGGCGTTTTTGTAGCTATTTCCTTTTTTGCAGGGTGGGGAAGCTACCCCCATGCCCAACCCCCTTACTAGGAGGACCAGGGGTTTTCTGTTGGGGTCACCTTCCCTTAGACCATGTTGGTTCACGGCACCTTATTTCATTCGGTGCACCCCTCTCACGAGGGACCCCCTATCCACCACCCAGGGGACGCGCCTCAACGCCGTATGGTCCCAGCGCGAGGAATAGCAGTCCTTAGTGACAATATTAAGTGCAGTATGAATGGTTTCCATTTTGAATTTCTGAGTGGTACTCGATGTCCTTGTTCAGAAACCGAGAAATATAACACGGTGGGTATGGTTCCGTCATGTTTTCTCTGAGAAAAAATGTGAGATAAATTGCTCTGCTTCATTGCAAGACTCTTTAATTTATGACCCTTTTCGTAGCAGGTCTTTGACTCCTGCTTTCATCATTTTGTTTTCTGCTTCACTGGGGTATAATAATAATAATTACGGTATTTATAATGTGCTTATCTTATAATAATTATAACTCTAAGAGCGCACTCACAACTCGCACACGCATGTGCATGCTTTAGACAATGACTCACGTACCACAAATAGTGAAAATACATTACGATGGTCAGCTTGGGGTGGGGAGTGTAGTGATATAGTGCTAGAACTGTTGAAAGAGGTGAGTTTTGAGGGCGGACTGGAAGGAGGAGAGAGAGTGTTTCTGACGGAGAGAGAGTGAGAAAGTTCCAGGTGGATGGACCGTAGACGGAGAAGGAGCGGGGGCCGAAAGTGCTGAGTTTGGTGCGGGGGATGAGGAGGCGGAGAGGGTTGGAGGCGGAGCGGAGGGAGCGGGAAGGAGTGTAGGGGTGAAGTAAGTTGGAGAGATAGGTAGGAGCATAGTTGTTCAGGGATTTGTAGCAGAGAGACAGAATCTTGTACTGGATGCATTGGGGTATGGGGAGCCAGTGAAGGAGCTTATATCCTCAGATTGAGTAAGGCCTCCTCCACCTTAGATAGTGTTGGCTTCCTCTAAGATTTGTTTATGCCTACTCTGACATTCATCAACGACGTTTTGGGTTACGCATTTATATGGTGTGGCAACAAACTTTATGCATTAAGCCTACTTTGTTGCCAAATGCAGTCCTAACAGGCGACTGCCAAGCGTGTAAAATGCAAGGCAAATAAGCAACTCCCACCCACAACTGAAGAAAGAGACGCGCTTAGAAAGAGCAATTACAACACAGTTTATGAAAATTTGAAATTTTCTTTCTTTTTTGAATTTCTTTTTTCAGTGCAGGATTTATGGAGTCATACATCATGCACTTGTAAAAGAAGGATAAGTAACGCATTGTTTCTTGTCTGCCTGCCTATTTTTTAAAAAGTGTTTTACTCCTTAACCCATACCATACTGAGGCTAAAAGCTTCAAATTTGTACACTGCCATATGCAAGCTACATTAGCCCAAAAACTTACGATGTGTACCTTTAGGGCCAGGGGAGGCCACTAGGGGTGCCGTGACCTGGTACCCAGGTAGCCTCCCTTCCCACCCCATAAGGGTAACTGCCCGAGCAGCCAAGCCAAACCAGTTCTTTCGTTTAGCTGGCGAGCGGCAAGTGGGGCAGGTGGGAGGGCCGTCCGAGTAATGGCATCGGTAAGTATTTTTCCCAAAAATACATTTTAAAGAAAAATTAATTTGTTTCCTCAAAAACATTACCGATGCCATTACTACAATGGAGAATAGCCAAGAGGAGGAGGGTGCCGCATAACCCAGTGACTGACTGAGCTAGCAAGCCCCGTCCTCCCCGGTGCAAGCTCCCGGTAATTTTAGCTAAAGGATTACCAATGGCACCGAAGGTGCCGGGAGGGAGTGTTGCATCTGCCGCGATGTCCCCCACCAGGGCCAGGTTGTCTCGCTGGCCGACCAGGTTACGGAGGTAGACCCGGGTGAAGGTCGACACGGTCCGCCAGCCTACGCCAGCCAGACTGTCTCGGACAGCACAGTTTCTTAGCCAGGAAGAGATCGTCTGGGCTGAGATGTCTTGTCTACTTGGGGTCAGAGAGAGAAAGAGGCGGGTGCGTCCCTGGCGGAGCGGCTTGGTTCGGCGTAGGTACACGCGTAAGGCTCTCACCGGGACCTGTTGTCTGACTTCCTTGTTGGGGTCGATCGGCTTCAGCGATCGTATGGTGATCACCTGGGGGGCTGCCAACGGGGACTGGTTCTTGGCCAAGAAGGCCGGGTACGTTAGTAGCTGCACGGAGCCATCCGACCTACACTACAGGCAGGCGGGGGCGCGGAGAGCGCGGGCAGCTCACTCACTCTGGAGGCTGTGGCTACGGTGAGCAGAAGCAAGTCTTCATGTAGCGTCGGCCAGGCTTGCTAGGAGAAGCGGCTCGAAACGCTAGCGTTCAGCCAGGTGAGTACCCAGGGTAAGTCCCAGCGTGGGATCAGGGCGCGGAGGGCAAGTCGCTGTATACTGAAGTGGGCCAGTAGGTCAGCGAGGTCCTTACACTTGCCGGGGTCCGCTCGGCCCAGGTGCCGGTAAGCGTCGGCGATCCTGATGGTGATTGGTGCCAAGTGCTGTTCGGCGAAGAGCCAGAGGAAGAACTCGGCCAGTAGTGGGGAAGTCAGAACGGTAGGGGAGAGGCGACGGAGGTCACACCAGGCTCCAAGTACTCTCGACTTTCCCTCGTAGACACGCAGGGTCGAGGGTCCACGGCCTGAAGCGATAGCTGCCACTGCCTCACTCGAGAAACTCTAGCGGCGAGAGTTTGCTGCCCAATCTCCAAGCGTGTAGCAGGAGTCTCTCAGAGCACGGATGGTAGAGCGCCTGGCGTGGTAGCTTGAGCATCATGCGAGGAGTGGGAAGCCGCAGTGAAGGGCCCGTGGCGAGGTTCAGGAGGTCGGTGGTACAGGATCTGATCCAGCAGAACGGCGCCACCAGCAACAGGATCGCATTGCATCCCTTGCGCTAGAGAAGCACCTTGGGGACAAGGACTGAGGGAGGGTAAGCGGAAGCGCATGGGCCGTCCCAGGGAAGGAGAGCGCATCGACCGCCCAGGCTAGGGGGTCCAGGACGGGCGAGACGAGGAGATGGAGCTGGCGGTACCACCCTGTCGCGAAGGAACGATAAGGGGGTCTCCCACGTGGTGCAGACATCCGGAAGAAGTCCGGGCGAAGCGCCCACTCGGTGTGGAGAAGCTGACCGCGCCGGGAGAGGGAGTCCGCGAGGACATACAGGTGGCCGGGGAAGTATCTCGCTCGGAGAGAGACGCGGCGATCCTCACACCCACGGAGGCGCTGGTAAGAAGAAAGCAGAGGAAGGGGAGCGGGTCCCGTCCTGCTTCTGTATGTAGGACACGACAGCGGAGTCGTCGGAAGGACGAACAGGTCCTGATGTCGGAGAGTCGGTTCCCAAGTGAGGAGAGCTTGCCATATCGCCTGTAACTCCAACCAGTTGAAATGCTTGCCCGCAAGGACCAGTGGCCGGCTGCGGAAGAGTGGCACGTCGGCAGCAGGTGGAGGCGAAGGAGAGGGACTCCAGGCGCGAGCCAGGCAGGGTCTGCCCAGTGGAGGAGGAGTGGAACGAGCAAGGGAGGAACCAGGATGGGAGCCTCGATGCCACCAGTCGAGGGCACCAGGGAAGGAGTAGAAGAAGTTGAAGCTGGCGCGAGTAGAGCCGACCAAGGGGAAGGAGATCCGCAGCCACGTTCATCAGGCCTAAGAGCTGCAACCAGAGTCTGGCGGAGACCGTCTCCTCTTGTGTACCAAGACGAGCCAGGTTCGCCAACCTCTGGATCCTCGGTTCCGGGAGTCACACCAGATGAGGTTTGTAATGAACTCCACACCACGGTGTGCGAAGCGGCGGGACGGGGCGAGATCCGACTTGCTGAAGTTGACTATGAAGCCGCGGCTGTCGAGGAGGCCAGCAAGGCGTCTCGTTGCTGTTCCCGGGAGGGTGCCGACCGGTGGCGCCGGAGCAGATTGTCGACGTAGTTGGAGGAGGGGCTCGATGAAGCCTGCCTGACCGTCGCAAAGACGCCGTCCAAGAGATGGGCGAACACCCAGGGCTGGGGTTCAGGCGAGGGGGAAGGCGCGGAATCGGTAACAACGCCGTCGAAAGCGAAGCGCAGAAAGCGTCTGGAAGTCGGATGCACAGGGACGTGAGTGTAGGCATCCACTAGATTCGGGCTGACAGCGAAGCCCATGGGAAGAACCGCGGCGCGAAGGGCTCTGGTGGTCCCCAAGGGAAGGAAGACGCTGCGAAGAACTCGTGCTGCGCTGAAAGGTCGATGATCGGACGCCACCTGTGGCCGGGCAAGGCCAGGCGGGGGCAGAGGCGGGGTCGGGGGGTGGGCGGGCGGCGGGGACGCACGGGGTAAGGCAGCAACGCCGGGAGGGCGGGTGCTGGGCGGGTCCAGCGGTCCGCAGGCGCGACCCAGGGCCTCGCGGGCGGCTTGAAGCGGGAGGAGGTGACGCGGGCAGGGCAAAGTTCCTCATCGCGTCCTTCATCGACTGCCAGGTCTTGGACTGAAGAGGAGGGGATCGCCGAGCGGAGCCTGTCACAGCTGTCTCCGTAGGTCCTGCGGGAGGTAGGGGCAGACGGCGAGCACAGCATCCCGCAGGCAGGCCGCAGAGCGCGGCAGCAGCGAAGGCGAGGACAAAGCGTTGGCACGCCGCTCGGAAGGCGGTACTTCTTCCCCCCAGCCAGTGCGAGGAGGTGCCCGAACAGCGGCGAGAAGAAGAAGAGCCAGCTCCAGAAGGTAGACGAGTGCTTGCTTGGCCAAGTCGAGGAATCCAGCACAGGCGAGGGCGTTGCGGATGAGGATCACCGTCCGCTCCAGGCCGGGGGGGGGGATGCAACGGCGGGAGGCACTTAGTCCACCAGCTGCTGATGAGCGGCATGATCCACTGCGGGGAGGGCAAAAGCAAGACCTGCAAGTGTCCGGCATACCAGCTTTGCTGAAAGGCGACGTCCAAATCCGCTGGCCAGCGAACGACAGTGAAGAAGAGAACCGCGTTGAAGCCGGAACCCTGCTGCTGGAGCCACGGCTGTGCAGAACGATGGATTTTCCACTCTTTAGTTTAGCCAGCAACATGCTTGCTGCAGCCTCTCCCGCAGCGAGCAGGCTTAAAGTAGGTCACAGTCTGATAGCTATTCCTTCTCTAATCTCTGTAACGGACTGCTGATGTGTGGTGGCTATGCCTGTGTTTAATGTTCTCTATCTCCTCTTCAAAGATTTTCTACATAGAACCGTTTGATACATTTGTGAACTGTTGTGTGCTGGTTCCTGTGTTGGTGGTATTATTCCAGTTACGTTTTTTTTAAGAGTGCAATCCGAGGATAAAGACAGGTACCGTGTTTGTGTGTGACTGAACATGGCTGGTAAGTTATCTGAGCCCCACAGTACCGAGTTGGTTTGAACATTCATTCTCTGTTCTGGAATTCTGTTGTGTATTGTGTAATCCCTGTGCTTTATGCTCTGCTCATAGCCTCCAATATAGATGTGATACTGTTTAGTAGTATCATGTACTAACTGTAGTCTGCTCATCCATATTATCCTGGTTCCTTTGTTCCAAATGCCTAAGGAGTAGACAGTACAGTTATGGCGGGAACAAAACATACACAAGAAACATTTGCACACACAGGAGCCTTTCATTTTAAAAGGTTAAATTCTAAAGGTTAAATTCTCTATGTAGAGTATGTGGAGGAAGGTCAAACGAACACTTGATCAAAATCCAATAAAACTGTGTGAAATCTATGTAGCTGAACTTCAAGAAATACATGGAATCACTGTAGATGAAACTAGTGGACTGTGTTACTCAAATTCGTTTTGTGTAAAATGTTACCAAAGCCTAATGAAACTGAAAAGAAAATCATCAATTCAATTACAAAAACTGTATTCATCCCTGTAAGGGAAATTCTAAAAACTGTTCATATAAAGGAACCACCAGTGTGATATGCTTAAGACCCGTTACTTGTGTTCGTGTCGATATAAGGCCCAGTGTGGTGTGCTTCAGACCTAGTTATTTGTGTTAGTGTTAATATAAAGGAACCAGTGTGATGTGCTTAAGACCTGTTGTGTTAGTGGTTATGAATTTACTGTGTAAACCCAAGTGTACTGCATAAACACTGCTGGGAGCAGCATGTTTGTGTTGATCGTCTTGATGGACCTAACGGATTACCAGCTTACCAGCTTCTCAGCAGTGGAGTACTTTCTGACGCTAGTGTTGCTCTAGCAGGAAAGAAACAAGAATTCAAGTAAGTGATAACAGTAGAGGCTAGAATGCTGCGTAGATACATCAAATTTTCATCCCACAGAAAACTTAGATGCACAACAGATTGAGCTTGAAAGTTAGTGCTTTTTTGTGTCAGTGCATGTTCATTGTATTGCAAATATGAAATGTAACTGCTCTTGCAGGTGTGCTGGTAGTAAGCAGCATGGGCATGTTTAGTATGAAAAGAAAGCAAATTTTATCAGCTACAAATCTACACTCATGTTATAATGATATTCTTGCACAAAAAAAAAGCATTTTGTGAATGTTCAGTTACTAACACTTTTCAGCGTTTCCGCTGCCGAGCGCCAGTATGCTGCTGTCGGCACGTATACATAGTGTAGGGTAATGAAAGAGCACTCCTTTCTAGGACCATGAACAGCTCTGTCACTCTGCCTGAAGAGGCGCGCGCTAACGACTAATTGCCCCCACGCCCGGCCTTGCCACAGATAGCTTATCTTGCACTCAGTGGCCCCCGGCCGCTCCTAACTAAAAGTGTGGTTCTGCACAGCCGTGGAGCGGAGAAGGCGACATGAACCCTTGAAATCTCGGGGCGTGGCAAGGACGTAACCTCTGAGGGAGAACAGCGTCCAAGCGGGCGACGGGAACAGGCGTCCGGGCTTGGGGAAGACACGAGACAACAAAAGCGCGGCCCGTCGAGCGAGGGAAGGGTCTCCGCCCTGGTCGTCCTGGACATAGGGTCAAGGGCGAGTAAAACGCGCGCGGAGGTCGAACGGTAGGAGGGAGCCGAGGCGGAATTCTCCGGAGCGATGCTGAGGGCTTCTATCCACATCGACGGGCGGTGCAGGAGGCCGAGGCACCAGGAGCTGGGGAGGCGGGTGGCGCCGCAAGACAGAGCGAGACCAGGGCGAGCGGCTGAGAAGGCGCGAGCGGCGAGACCGACAAGTGGAGCATCCGCGCGAAGGAGGGCGGTGAGCACGTGGTCGACGGCACGAAGGGGAGGGGAGCGGGGAAGGCGGGGAAAGGGTGCCGGGGAAGGAGTGGGGGAAGACAAGGCCGGGAATGAAGAGCAGCACAGACGACCCAGGAGGACACAGACCGGGAAGGGCGGCGACTGGAAGAGGAAACCAGCGATGCCCGAGGGGAAGACCAATGAGGAGGGCGAGATGTCCGCGAAGCTGAAGTGGCGAGCAAAGCCGGGCGCGAAGAGCGAGCAGAGAACGAAGAGTGCTTGAGGGCGGGAGGCAAGGACCGAAGACGCAGGGCTGCGGATCCGGGGTGGACGCCGAAGTCCGAGGGGGCGTACGCGGGCGAGGGGCGAGGAGCTGAGTCCAAGCGGTCGCGAACCCGGGCCCGCATGTCGAGGGTCGTACGCAGAAGCCGAGGGTCCAGCGTCGGGGAGAAGCGGCGTCCAGTTTGTCGGTCTTTTCTTTGGTCTTGTGAGGCTTGGGTTCCACAAGGCGGAGCGAGCTAGCTCGCTGCGGACCTGGCTCGAGCGAGCTGGTGCGCAAGGGGGGAGAAAGGCATCCCCCAATGTCGAGAGTTGGGGTTTGTTTTCCGCAGAGCGGGGCGAGCGGACTCGCTGTGGACCTGACTCAAGAGAGTGGGTGCGCAAGGGGGGAGCCTTTGTATGCCGTCCCCCAACGGCAGCTTCTTGGGGTTTGTTTTCCGCAGAGCGGGGCGAGCGGAGTCACTGCAGACCTGACTCGAGAGAGTGGGTGCGCAAGGGGGGAGCCTTTGCATGCTGTCCCCCAACGGCAGCGTAGGTGCGTTTCTGCTGGATCCGCGGCTGAAGCATGCTTGTGGCTGCGGGCGGGCGGCGATTCTGTAATGCCAAAAAGACTCCGCAGCTGGGTTTTCCCAATGGTCCTCCACCCAGAGAGCACAGACATCACAGGTGTGACCCGAAGCACAACCAGCACAGGGGAGGCAGACCGCATGCTTGTCACTCGGCCACTGGAAGTCGCCACATCGTGTGCAGGTGCGGACTTGACCACTGCAGCATAGAGTGAAACAACGAAGCGACTGGTCATAGCAGAAGGCCACGAGACAAAAACCGCGCACCACTCCTCACCTTCCCCACTATCCTGCGCCGAGTAATATCGCTTTTTTTTTTCTTTCTTTTTTTTTAACAAGCAACGATATAGCAAAGGGCGCCAGCGCACGCCAGCAGAGGCACGGACATCTCGCCTTACCTGGACATCTCGCAAGGGACAGGGGAAGGTAGCACCTGTAGCCGAAGAAGAAGAAGAAGAAGAGGCGCCCACGCGGCAGAGGCCCAGAAGCATCCAGGTTGAGGAAGGCTGGGTCCTCGATGAAGGTCCCGGCCGTCCAACCGGCGAACTGACCGGAGAGACCGAAGCAGGAGCACACCGGACGCCAGGTCGAAGGCTCCGAGAGGCACCACACAAGCCATAAAGTCTCTCAATCCCGGAACCGGTGCAGAACAGCGTTCCCACGAGGGGCGAAGGCTGGCCCCATGGCCCCGGGACCTATCTTCCGGCAAACGACGCACAGAAGCACCAAAGACACTCACTTCCTAAAGTCACACAAGGCGAAGCGCAGGCCGGGAACGAAGTCACGCTATCGAAAAGTCCAAGGGCTCCATGAACCATACACAGCTGTAGGTAGCACATTAGAGGTCTAAGAACACGACCCGACACCACAACAAGGGCAGAAAGTTCCAAGGCAAGGCGAAAGCAAAAGCCGGGAACTAAGTCCACTGTCGAAAGTCCAAGAACTTCTTGAACCATAAACAGCTGTAGGTACACACAAGGGCAGAGAAAGTTCCAAGGCAAGGCGAAAGCACAGGCCGGGAACAAAGTCCACTGCCGAAAATATCCAAGTACAGCTTGAACCATACACAGCTGTAGATAGCACAGCAGAGGGCTAAGCGAACACGTCTATACGCTGCAAGCTAAAGGAAAGAACTGGTTTGGCTTGGCTGCTTGGGCAGTTACTAGTCCACAAGCTAGGAAGGTCTACCGTGCACCCCCCCCCCCCCCCCCCCAGTACTCAATAAGATGGATTTCAAAGTGTTCCTTAGTATGTCCTGAGATGTTTAAGCCATGTTCCCCGAAAATCCTTAGGAACACACCAGAGATATAGCCGATG
The DNA here is from genome assembly GCA_036245525.1 of Semisulcospira habei. Taxonomy (NCBI): domain Eukaryota; kingdom Metazoa; phylum Mollusca; class Gastropoda; family Semisulcospiridae; genus Semisulcospira; species Semisulcospira habei. Next base: position 192,007,990 of record BTPG01000006.1, read on the forward strand.
GCGCAAGGGTACCCCCATTCACGCTCTTCGCAGGTGCTAAAATGAGGTTGAGAAACATTTTCCTCTAAATAAATCAGAATTCATTCCAGAAGCCCAAATCAGGCAATATTATGTTAAGGCACACGTTCTGCAGCCTCTGCAAAAAACAGAATGTAAAAATATTGAATCTCTGGCTCACAGTGAAGGTATTTGTGGACCCAGCAAACGACCATTTCCGCGAAATCGCAAAAAAAGACAAAAATAATGTGTCAGATGCCTTCAGACATTTTCTATAGTGCTGGCAGTCTATTTTCAGGCTTACATTATTAAAACAGGATGCTACAATTATTATAAACTTGACTAGGTGATGCTGTGATCACTGTGAGTGCCACAGTGGTTGATTTTGTATCCCTACCCCCAAGTTGTAAAAATACACAAAATTAATTAGAAAAAATTTCTAAAGTTATTCCATTTCATTTTGACCTTTCTTTACCTATTAAGTTTCAATAATGTGAGCATAAAGTGCAAGAAAATAAGGAAAGTCGGCATCCTTTACGGTACATTCGTGGTGAATGATAGCTTGTTCCCATTTAAAATTGCCAAATTGGGAAACGTACGTCGTTTCCGGTGCCCTCAGAAATTTTGTATACTACCGATAGGTCTTTGTTAGGTTTTATTGGTTAGGATAGAGTACCACAGTTACTCCCAACCTGATTTTGTGATGCTATGATGCATTTAGGGGCCGCAGTGGCTGAATCTGCTGCCCTACCCCCATTTTACCAGTACGCAAAGTAACGCAAAATAATCATAAAAATTGCTTACGTAATAGTCCTCTGTTTAAATATTTTTTGTTGCCAGTTGTTGTTTTTTTTAAAGTATGCATACTGAGCATAAAAAGTTGTGATCATTTCATTAATTTCAATGTAACCCATCAATTTAATTGTAACTATTTTTAACTGGCTGGTCTTTTAGGTGATATTTTACCTAGCGTAAGGCGGATCTAGTAAGGTCTCCCCTTTTCCTTTCATTTATTTTTATCTAGAAATGTGTAAATATGAATATGCGTAATAAAGTTTCATGGTTCCTAATAGCCAAAACAATGTTATCAAAAATACTTAGTTTCCACATGTCGACCACGAGATCTCCACTTCCACCTTCTGCAACGTTCAATCTTTTTTATGGCCGTCTTTAAATCTTATATTGTTCTGGCTGCCAATAAGTGAGATGTCAAGAGCTAGGCAGCATGTTTTCAGAGTTTCGTGTATAGGGGCGTGTCTTCTGGTCAGAACTGCCAGCAGACCGCTTCTCTGTATGGACATGTTTGGAGAATGTGCTAAGGAGACCGATTTTCTACACCAAATTCGCATAGGGCTGTTTCCACATGACCCAGTCTCACGAGGTGAGTTCAGCAGGGTCCTTACGGTCTGTGAACATTTGTGAAAGTTGTAAAAAAATGGCAAGGCTTTTTGAGGGCCCTGGAAAGTCTGTCAATTTCAGTCCTTTTCTTTAAAGTCTGTGAAAGTTTGTAAAAAATGACAACGTACTGGCAAACTTTTGTCTACTTCTTTTTTTTTTTCTCCCTCAATTTGTGACTATTCCCATTGCAAACGATCATGCTGACGCTTGTTGCAAGTGATCTATATTTAGCTCTGATCATAAAGTGACTGCATGGCGAACATTCTGATTGGTTGTTTACGCTTCTACCGAAGTCCGCCATTCACTAAGCGTTCTTTTATTTTGGTATCTCTTCACGCATTAGGCATGGAAGCTTCAAATAATTGCTGATACAGAGTGATCTGATTAAAGTGTGTAAAGCTTCAGGCTTCAGTTTGGGTTTGTGAAACGTTCCTGCTTTTCTGGATGGACCCAGTCCAGAGTAATCAGTGTGTAGATGAAAGATGGTGGCCTGGCTCTCCCTGTTCAGCTTGTTGATGTCATCTGCCCACGGGCTTCAGCCGCCATTCTGCTTTTGCCAATCACTTTGTTGTTGTAGTGTCTCCATTCCCAGCTAGTCCAGAATGCACTGGAATCCACTGCAGCACTATTTTGTGGAGAGGGCATCCAGTCTATCTTGAAGCTTCCTGGTGAGATCAGTGGATCAAGCTGCTGCCTTTCCCTAGCTAGTGCTCTGCTGCTGTGTTGAGCACCTGCAGATCTGTACGATAGTTGGAGCTGCTGCCGCTAGCTGGTAAGGAGAGGGAGGTAGTAGTGCGGTCTGCACAACAGATGTACACGCCACTTCCTTCATTCAACACGGCATCTTGTGTGGTATCACAGCTGCTGTGAGGGTAGCGCTTGTGCACAACCTCCAGCAAGATGGCTTTGTGCAGTGCCGCGACCTTTGGCAAAGAGTCCTGGAACATTATGTTGTCTTGAAGGCTCTTTCGAGATGTCCAGGTATCTGAAGGGAGCTGTTCACACATCTTTGGGCTTGGTTCCAGGACGTCAGTGTTAGCCCTTTGCAGGACCTTCAGTTGGCAGTTCAGATTGGGCATTTCTGACGGTTCTTGGTCTGCTCCTGTAGTCTCCCATGCTGTCGGTGTTTAGTAAGTCTCTTCATCGTGTGTGCTGTTCTGCATTCCAGTGGCTCCAATGTCCTCCATTTCCTAAATTGGGGTGCTCCAGATGGCTCTAAGAATGTCACTGCATCATGAGAATGACCCATGTTCTGCATCTTGTCAAGCCTGGCTTTTTGGGTTTCAGGCAGTGTTTCATGTTGTCGATGTATCTTGGTACCGCACAACTGGTCTGACCGAGCAGGTGTTTGCTTGTGCCAGGATGCTGTAATTTGCACCAATGTGGTCCCCACCAGTTCTTCATCAGAGACTCTCTTTCTTTTTTGCAGCTCTAGCTTCCATGGTTTCAATGTGAGGCCTCCACGTGAATCCAGTAATTTATTTGTTGCCAGTAAAGTTGGCCTGTCTGTCTTTGGTACTGGAAGGTCTCCAGTTTTGAGGTGTCCTCTTCCGTCTGATTGAAAGAGATGGTCTAGCTCAGTTTGAGTGGCCTCTTTCAGTCCAGCTGCTGACTCTATTGGCAGCATCCTGGATTCTGGAGGATGCTATTTCTTTATGTTCTGCTGCGCTCCACACTGCAAAGTCATCTGCATGGAGGATGTTCAAGACGAACCTTGGTACTGTTGTACTGATGTCATTAATGTAGACCAAAAACAGCATCAGACACAACATCTCCCTGAGGTACACCTTCCCCGAGTTTGACAAGAGTGCTGAATGTGCAGACGATAGAAGCTTCAGCGGCAGCCTCTGTTAAGCATGCCTTAAATAAAAAGAATTACAATTAAATCGACGGGTCACATTGAAATTAATGAAATGATCACAAATGTTTATGCTCAATATACATATTTTGTTAAGAAAACTGGCAACAAAAATATTTAATCAGAGGAGCAATTGTTATGATCATTTTTCGTTCCTTTGCGTACAGGTAAAATGGGGGTAGGGCAGCAGATTCAGCCACTGTGGCCCCTAAATGCATCACAGCATCATAAAATCAGGTTGGGAGTAACTGTGGTACTCTATCCTAAACAATAAAACCTAAAAAAGACCTATCAGTTGTATACAAAATTTCTGAGGGCATCAGAAACAATGTACGTTTCCCAATTCAGCAATTTTAAATGGTAAAAAGCTATCATTCACCACGAACATACCGTAAAGGATGCCGACTTTCCTTATTTTCTTGCACTTTATGCTCACATTATTGAAACTCAATAGGTAAAGAGAGGTCAAAATAAAATGGGATAACTTAAGCAATTTTTTCCAATTAATTTTGTGTATTTTTACAACTTGGGGGTAGGGATACAAAATCAACCACTGTGGCACTCACAGTGATCACAGCATCACCTAGTCAAGTTTATAATAATTGTGACATCCTGTTTTAATGATGTAAACCTACAAATGAACTGTCAGTGCTATAGAAAATGTCTGAAGGCATCTAACACATTATTTTTGTCTTTTTTTGCGATTTCGCGGAAATGGTCGTTTACTGGGTGCACAAATACCTTCACTGTGAGCCAGAGATTCAATATTTTTACATTCTGTTTTTTGCAGAGGATGCAGAAGGTGTGCCTTGACATAATATTACCTGATTTGGGCTTCTGGAATGAATTCTGATTTATTTAGAGGAAAATGTTTCTCAACCTCATTTTAGCACCTGCGAAGAGCGTGAATGGGGGTACCCTTGCGCCATCGGCTATATCTCTGGTGTGTTCCTAAGGATTTTCGGGGAACATGGCTTAAACATCTCAGGACATACTAAGGAACACTTTGAAACCCATCTTATTGAGTACTGGGGGGGGGGGGGGGGGGGGGTGCACGGTAGACCTTCCTAGCTTATGGACTATACCCTTATGGGGTGGGAAGGGAGGCTGCCCGGGTACCAGGTCACGGCACCCCTGGTGATCTCCCCTGGCCCTAAAGGTACACATCGTAAGTTTTTGGGCTAAAATTACGCTAGCTATTGGTTGTTCCATTGTAGTAATGGCATCGGTAATGTTTTTGATGAAACAACCCTAAAGGTCCGCCCGAATTAACATATTACATTAATATTAGTGGTTGGTTTTGTTGGCATGCAGTTTAGAATGGTTTCTTACAGGTGATCCAAAGTTGTGTCCGACTTCATGAGCAAAGGTGAGCTGGGAGACACGGTTGGGCACAGTCTTGCCAAAGTTGATGATGGTAACGATGCCAGTGTTGAGGCTTTTCTTCACACCACCCGTGAAGGTCGTGTGCCGGCCACACACACCACTGTTAGTGTCTAAACAAGTAATTTAAACACACACAGTACTCCAGTATCCAGCAGGTTACACAATCAAACACACACATGGTTAACCCTATGTCGGCTGGTAGCACTTTCTGTCGAGATGGTTCATACAGGAATCATTTCCACAAAAAAAGCCACAGGGGTAGCCCTTTTCATACACTACTACTGCTTGAAATTAATTTGACTACTTTAGTTCAAGGGTGGTGCCAGAATAGCTTGGCGCCTGAGGCGCCAAGCTATTCTGGCACCACCCTTAAACTATCATAGTCACTCTATCTTGTAATCTGCAATGTAGCTTTCATAAGACAAAAAGCAATTTAAACAAAAATCAGCCTCAGGATGCAATGGATCAACTCATCAGAAATGTGACATACAGATACACCCCAGCTTACAGAACATCTGGAATGTATAATAATCAGGGCCCCCATTTTCACAGCAGCTCTAACGGTCTGAATACCTCCAGGTAAAATTGTAGAGGGTATCGGAACATTTAAAAGCTTTTACAACTAGACCATTAATGCTAAATCACTGGCAAGTTTAGAAGAAAAAAAAAGAAGCAATGAAATAATAGTGTGTTTTGGACGCAGATGCGCTGAATTTTGATGCTTCTGTCTACTCCTTCATCACATGCTCAGTTCATGATTTTTACTTTTGGTGCTGGCACAGACAACAGAAACAGGAGCCCCGATAACAAGATGATCAGATGTTAAGTGACTAGGCTCTTATCAAAATGTCTTCTTTGTAACAAGTATACAGCCATCTAATCCACAACAAAAGGCTAATATATGTTCTTGGTCGCAGGGGTTTGCTGCACGAACCCTTGTAGGCCTGAGGGAGGTCAAAGGAACCATTGTACCCCGAAGGCCAAGGCCTTTCAGGGTACAATGGTTCCTTTGACTTCCCTCAGGCCTACAAGGGCCCATGCAATAAGCCCCTGCTAGCAATAAAGTATTTGTTTTCATTCCTGAACTATTTTCATAAAAGAAATCAAGAAGAAATCTTCCGACCTGGATCACGCCAGACATAACTGACGTCAAAGGATAATACATTTATACATAATAGACTTATGACATAATTAAAAAAATTTTCACGACGTTGCTGTTTCCAATAGCGTGCCTGTTGTTTTGAACAAGACTAAGTAACTTTGTACTTTGGAACATTTTGGTGATCTTTTATAGAACAAAACTGGCATACAATTACAAGACGCGTCACAAAGAGGGCTACATGAAGTCCGCAATTTGTTGCTACGAGGGTTTTTGTAGCGAGGTCGCATGGTACGGTTTGCATTAAAGAGACCGGTCATGTGACGTAGGAATGAAAACAAGAAGGTTTAGACATCATTTACAATGACAAAGATCCAACGCCACACACTGAAACTGAAGTATAATACATACTCAAAATTTACAGTTTCGTTTCAGCGCGACTGGATTTGGATGTTATCAACCTCAATGTGCAACAAATCTTACTGGATTCTGTAGCCACCCAAGCAAGACCAAGGGTTCCGCCCGAGAAGTCGCGGTAGGTGAAGCTGAAGGTCAGACAGAAAAGGTCGTGGTCTTCACGCGAGGTCAGGTCAAGGTAATTGCTGACATCCACCGTGTTTGCGCAGTAGTCACTGCTTACTGAGCCACCACAATGCTTCATCACCTGAGAAAAAAACAACAACATGTGTACACACCGAGTCAACTCCTTATTGCCACATTACTTACTTACTTACGCCTGTCACCCCTCCCCGGGTATAGGCCGTCGACGAGAGACCTCCAGCGACTCCTGTCCTGTGCTTCTCCTTCGATTTTACTCCAGGTGGTTCCCAGTCTCTTGATGTCTGCTTGGAGGTCTCGACGCCAGGTGTTTCTCGGCCTGCCTCTTTTCCTCTTTCCCTGGGGGTTCCATGACAATACTGGAAGCTGGCTTTCTCAGACTGTGACCAATCCATCCCCATCTTCTTCACCCAATTTCATTCTCTGCTGTTATCTGCTCTGTTCTCTTCCAGAGTCTGACGTTGCTGATCTTCTCTGGCCAGTGGATTTTCAAAATTCTTCAAAGGCAACTGTTTATGAAGATCTGTACTCTGTTGACTGTGTTTTTTGTCAATCTCCAAGTCTCTGCTCCATATAGGAGAACTGCTTTTACGTTGGAGTTGAAAATCCGGACTTTGGTGTGTTGTGACAGCTCTCTGGAATTCCACACTTTTTTCAACTGGAGAAAGGCTGCTCTGGCTTTACCGATTCGTGCTCTGACATCTGCATCAGTGCCACCTTTTTTTGTCTATGATGCTCCCGAGATAGGTGAAGGACTCCACCCTCTCCAACGGGGTGCCAGCAAGCAAGACTGGTTCTTCCCTGGTTGCGTTCAGCCTCATTGTCTTTGTTTACTGTTTGTGGATGGCGAGGCCCACTTGGGACAAGATGTCAGCAAGCCTCATGGTCTTGTCCTGCATTTGTTGAGTGTGGGACAGTAAAGCCAAGTCGTCTGCAAAATCGAGGTCGTCAAGCTGTGTCCACAGTGTCCACTGTATTCCACTTCGTCTGTGCTCTGTGGTCCTCTTCATGACCCAGTCTATGGCTAGTAGGAAGAGGAACGGAGACAGCAAACACCCTTGCCTAACACTGGTTCTGACCTGGAGCTCCCTGGTGAACTGCCCTTCGTGGATCACGCGACATGTCATGCCATCGTAGCTGCTCTTGATCAGGCGGACGAGCTTTGTGGGTACACCGTAGTGTCGTAGGAGTTTCCACAGAGTCTCTCGGTCCACGCTGTCAAATGTTTTCTCGTAATCCACAAAGTTGACGTACAGCGGGGAGCTCCACTCCAGAGCTGTTCCACGATGATGCAGAGAGTGGCGATCTGGTCTGTACATGATCGGTTTTTCCTGAATCCTGCTTGCTGGTCTCTCAGCTGGGGGTCAACGGAGCTCTTCATTCTCTCCAGGATGATCCTGTTGAAGACCTTTCCTGGTACTGACAGCAAGGTGATTCCCCTGTAGTTGGAACACTTGCTGAGGTCGCCTTTCTTGGGAAGCTTGATAAGGTACCCCTCTTTCCAGTCAGCCGGCATCACCTCCTCTTCCCAGATCTTTCCAAACAGTGGGTACAGCATCTCTACTGTTGTCTCTAGGTCTGCTTTCAGAGACTCCGCTGGGATGCCATCTGGCCCTGCTGCTTTGCTGTTCTTTAAAAATGCCACTGCTCTTCTGATCTCTTCCCGGCCGGGTCTGTCACAGCTGATGGGTAGGTCAGTCTCTGCCGGCTGGATGTCTGGGGGGTCGGGTGGGCTGGGTCTGTTCAGTAACTCTTCAAAATACTTGGCCCATCTGTCGAGTTGGTCTGCTCTGTCTGCAATAGGCTTGCCTTCTTTGTCTTTTAATTGTTCTTTCTGTATGGCCATACTTGCCCGACAATCTTCTGGTAATGTTGTAGAGCTGTTTCATGTTGCCACTGCCTGCTGCCTTTTCTGCCTCTGCTGCCAGGCTGTCTGTGTAGGCCCTCTTGTCTGCCCTCATACTCCTCTTCACCTCGCGGTTGGCTTCCGAGTATTCCTCCTGTGCCCTGGCTTTGGCTGCTCTCGTGCGACTGTTGTTGACAACTGCTTTCTTCTGCTTCCTCACTTCTATCTTCTTCAAGGTCTGTGCCGACAGCCAGTCCTTGTGATGGTGTTTCCTGAACCCTACAGTGTCTTTGCAGGTTGAGTTCAGCGCCTCTCTAACTGCCTTCCACTGCTGCTCTGTGGTGACCGCCTCCTCCTCATTTACTAGCTCCTGTAGCGCTTGAAACCGGACAGCACCAGTTTGAACGCTTCTCTCACTCCAGTCTCTCGGAGGAGGCCTACATTATAGCGCTGTCTTCTTCTTGTCTCTGTGCGGCTTTTCTTTAACTTGAGCTTTATTCTTAAGGTTAGCAGATGGTGGTCTGAGGCGACATCTGCTCCCCTCCTCACTCGAACATCTTGAAGGGATCTTCTAAATTTCTTGCTAATGCAGATATGGTCTATTTGGTTCTCTGTAGTATGGTCAGGTGACACCCAAGTTGCTTTGCGTATTCTTCTGTGTGGGAAGATGCTGCCTCCAATGACAAGTCTGTTTAGAGCACAAAAGACTACAAACCTCTCCCTGTTCTTACTCATCTCCCCTAGTCCCTGTCTCCCCATCACCTCTTGTTGTTGTCCTCCCCTATTTTGGCATTTAAATCGCCCATGACGATGGTGATGTCTCGCTCCGCACATTTGTCCACAGCACTCTGGAGTCGGTCGTAGAACTCTTGTTTCTCTTCCTCGTCACTGTCATTAGTGGGCGCATAACACTGGATGACGTTCAGCTTGAGCTTTTTCTTGGTTCTAAAGGCTGCTGTGATAATTCTTGGCCCAAGAGGTTCCCAGCCCATCAGCGCTCTCTGTGCCACTGGTGACAGCATGAATGCTACTCCTTCTGTATGGGGGGCATTCTCCTCTTCATGACCTGAATACAGAATCATCTCCCCACTTAACAGCCTTTTCTGGCCAGACTGTGTCCATCTGGCTTCACTGATACCTAGCAGGGAAAGGTTGTACTTTTGCATTTCTGCTGCTATCTGGGCGGCCTTGCCGCTCTGGTACATGGTCTTCACATTCCATGTGCCCATGGTTGTGTCCCTGGATAGAGAGAGGCGGCTCGGTCCTGTGGCTTCCGAAGACTTCCGGCTTTCACCACAAGACGTCATAAATCTTCTGGTAGAAGAACCTTCCTCCTCCAGGAAAGGAATTGCTGTTTGTCTTTTCGTCGGCGTTTTTGTAGCTATTTTCTTATTTGCAGGGTGGGGAAGCTACCCCCACGCCCAACCCCCTTACTAGGAGGACCAGGGGTTTTCTGTCGGGGTCACCTTCCCTTAGACCATGTTGGTTCACGTCACCTTATTTCATTCGGTGCACCCCTCTCGCGAGGGACCCCCTATCCACCACCAAGGGGACGCGCCTCAACGCCGTATGGTCCCAGCGCGAGGTTATTGCCACATTCCTTCTGCGATAATGAAGATAAGTAGCGACTGATCGCTTTATTTGTTTGCTACATGGACCCTTGTAGGCCTGAGGGAAGACAAAGGAACCATTGTATCCCGAAGGCCTTTGGCCTTCAGGGTACAATGGTTTCTTGGACCTCCCTCAGGCCTACAGGGGGTCTGTGCAGCAAGCCCCTGCTAACAATAACATATTTGTTTTCATTTCTCCGCTATTTTCCTAAAAGAAATCAAGAAAAAACCTATATCACACCAGAAATAACATATTTGTTTTCATTTCTCCTCTATTTTCAGTTGTCATATTCCTTCTGCGAATCAAGATAAGTAGCAGCCGATCTCTCTGTTTGTTTGTCTATTCTGACAAAGGGTATATACCCGAAATATTAATAAATTGTGTTGTACCCGTCCTTTCTAAGCGTATTTCTTTCTTCGTTGGGTACTTCTTTGCTTCATTTGTTTGTCTGTCTATTTTGAAAAAGGATATTAACCAGAAATATTAATAAATTGTGTTGTACCCGTCCTTTCTAAGCATGTTTCTTTCTCCGTTGGGTACTTCTCATCACTACATGTGATTACAAATCGCAAACACAAATCTCCACTGTGTTAACCCTTTGGCTGTTGGTAGTGCTTAACCCATACTGAGGCTAAATGCTTTAAATTTGTACACTGCCATATGGAAGTATTATTATAGTACTTACAGATAAGGATATAGACCAATGGCTTTAATTGAAGGGTGGAGCAAGAATAGCTTGGTGCCTAGAGGCACCAAGCTATTCTGGCACTGCCCTTGAACTATTTTAGTCAAACTTATTTCACACATTGGTGTATTCCGAATGATAAGGGTTACTGTTGCGATCACCTGTTGTTGGTAGCGCTTTATGTTGAGATCACCTGTTATTCATAAGACTGAACCTTACCGTGGTTCTCCTGATGTTGAAACGCAGTCCTATGTTCTTCAGCTGGCCATCATACGTCTGAAACAGCGTGCCAGAGTAGATGGTGGTGATAGCGCTGACATGGTTTGCAAAAAATGCCAGAATCTCTTCTTCTGCTCGGGTGTCCGACTAAACATAGATGAAAACATTTATATAACAGATTCATCAAACAACATATGAGGTGAACATTTTGTCTGTAATCCACGAGAGCCCTATTATAAACAGTTTATACCACTGCCTCCTTCTACTCACTATGCTGAAATGTCACCTTCAAGACGGACTCACGGCAAAATACAAATGTGCTTCAGATGCCAGCAAACCTGATAATTCTCTCTCATACCAATTTGACAATTCATCACAAAATCATATTGGTGTATTTTTGCCATGAAAGACGTTTGCAGAAAACTCCTGTCTTTCAGAAGGGCCACTGCTGCTTTCTATTATTATAGACCAAAAAAAGCCGATGCCTGACGTCAAACTCTAATTTCAAAGTTGAAACGATGCACTTCTTTGCTCCAGGTTGCTAGATAGATCGAACATCAGTAATCCCTTGCAGAAAATGCCATATATATCAACACATAATTACTGTTGTTAAACCAGCTTAATACATACTATGTATATACTGCCCACAGCATCAAAAGTACAAGTAAGTAAGTAAGAAAACTTGAGCAACAGTCTGAAGTGATCTTGAAAAAAGATTGATTTCTCAACCTTTATCATTCGGAATACACCAGTGTGTGAAATAATTTTGACTAAAATAGTTCAAGAGTAGTGCCAGAATAGCTTGGCGCCTCTAGGCGCCAAGCTATTCTGGCACTACCCTTGAACTAAAGCCATTGGTCTATATCCTTATCTGTAAGTACTATAATGTATCTTGTATATGGCAGTGGACACATTTGAAGCTGTTAGCCTCAGTAGGATAGGGGTTAATACAACGCCTCTAGGTGCCAGGCTATTCTGGCACTACCCTTGAACTAAAGCCATTGGTCTATATCCTTATCTGTAAGTACTATAATGTATCTTGTATATGGCAGTGGACACATTTGAAGCTGTTAGCCTCAGTAGGATTTGGGTTAAAAGGGAAAATGCCCACCTGACCCCATGAAACAATACCTACCATGCAAACTGTACAAAGGTGTACTTTGCAATAGAGGACGCGCTGTTAGAAAAATATTTGAAAATATTTATAAAGTTACCATATCTTTAAATGTTCACTCACGATAGTGGTGCCATGTTTCTGATACTTGAAAAAGTCAAACAAGAGAGGATCAGCCTTCATGTGTATGGGGCACATGTCTTTTGGTACCAGATCTCTCTTCACTCGGGATGACGAGGATGGAGCCCCTCCGGCAGCGTTGCTGGATGCCGTGTAGATATTATGGGGAAGTCTCTCTCTGTCAGTGTCAGCACTCTGCAACAAGGTTGATAACAAAAATCATCATGACTGACGGTGCAAAAAACTTAAATGACTAAAAACGGTCCATGATTCGTGGCCAGCAAGAGACATCATTCTCATGAGCCCCTGCGCATGCACCAGTACAGTACTGCGGATGGAGAGGCTCATGAGAATGTATGCCTCCTGCAGATGGAACAGCACAGGATCTCATGAGAATGTATGCCTCTTGCAGATGGAACAGCACAGGATCTCATGAGAGTGTATGCCTCCTGCAGATGGAACAGCACAGGATCTCATGAGAATGTATGCCTCTTGCAGATGGAACAGCACAGGATCTCATGAGAGTGTATGCCTCCTGCAGATGGAACAGCACAGGATCTCATGAGAATGTATGCCTCTTGCAGATGGAACAGCACAGGATCTCATGAGAGTGTATGCCTCCTGCAGATGGAACAGCACAGGATCTCATGAGAATGTATGCCTCCTGCAGATGGAACAGCACAGGATCTCATGAGAGTGTATGCCTCTTGCAGATGGAACAGCACAGGATCTCATGAGAGTGTATGCCTCTTGCAGATGGAACAGCACAGGATCTCATGAGAGTGTATGCCTCTTGCAGATGGAACAGCACAGGATCTCATGAGAATGTATGCCTCTTGCAGATGGAACAGCACAGGATCTCATGAGAATGTATGCCTCCTGCAGATGGAACAGCACAGGATCTCATGAGAATGTATGCCTCTTGCAGATGGAACAGCACAGGATCTCATGAGAGTGTATGCCTCTTGCAGATGGAACAGCACAGGATCTCATGAGAGTGTATGCCTCCTGCAGATGGAACAGCACAGGATCTCATGAGAGTGTATGCCTCCTGCAGATGGAACAGCACAAGATCTCATGAGAGTGTATGCCTCCTGCAGATGGAACAGCACAGGATCTCATGAGAGTGTATGCCTCCTGCAGATGGAACAGCACAGGATCTCATGAGAGTGTATGCCTCCTGCAGATGGAACAGCACAGGATCTCATGAGAGTGTATGCCTCCTGCAGATGGAACAGCACAGGATCTCATGAGAGTGTATGCCTCCTGCAGATGGAACAGCACAGGATCTCATGAGAGTGTATGCCTCTTGCAGATGGAACAGAAAAAAGGATCTCATGAGAATGTATGCCTCCTGCATATGGAACAACACAGGATCTCATCAGAATGTATGCCTCTTGCAGATGGAACAGTCTGAGGGACTGTCTTTTGACTTCTGTCTGAACCAAAATGCTTAAATTCAGCTTTCTTGGATTTTGAAAAGATGAATCGGTCTCCAGGACTGAAGACCGTCACCCAAGAATCAAGCAAAACTGTGAACCGTGACCTGTCTATACATACCAAGAAGTATTACTCAATGCTGGACAAGCACACAGTTAGATCCCCTTAAATCTTTTTTTAAGGTAATAAAGCTCCTGATCATGTCACTGCAAATCAATACACCAGGAACACAAGCATTTTTACGTCACTGACCCATATGCACACTGCCTACTGCCCTCCAGCATAGCACCAGTTCTTTTGTGTCATCCTGCAAGTATCAGACAGTTACTGACCCACACTGCCTACTGCCCGTGAGTATAGCACCAGTTCTATTGTGTCATCCTACAAACATCAGAGAGTCACTGTTACGTGGTTGAGTCGCAGTCGTAGTATGATAAACACACCAGACGCACGCACGCAAGTTTTTTTTAAAAATAAACTTCATTCAGCTGAAACCCATCACACGTGGCTTACGGATGTAGACAATACTGGAGTAACAGTTCCAACAATATTTTAATTCAGCGATGCGATCTGCACACAATGCATTCCCAAATGCACCAACACTGATACAAAGTCTCTTCTGCAAATGTCAGCACTGGCGACACAATGTTTCTCATACAATGTACACCACCGTTACGTTGCGTCTCTCACAATGTACACCCTATACGGGCCATGTACCTACGATAAACTGTGTGTCCCTACAACTGACAATGCATGACAATGTACACATGTGCTTCCTAGCACCAACTTTATATAGTAGAACAACTTTCTAGAATAATCCAAGGAATTTACTCAATGCAACCAATCAGAATGGAACACGTAACTGAAACTCATAAATATTAATAAAAAAGATCTTTCTAGAATAACATAAAAGTCTATAAAAATTCAACTGCTCATTTCAGCCCCAAATCCCAGTGTGTAATGATATCACACAAAAGTATGGTAGACCGTTCACGACATTTCACAAAACACAAAGAACGGCTGCTAAATTCACGCGCCCAAGAAACAACGGACTAAAAATAGAGCTTGCACTTTAACATCACACGTACGAGGTCACTGGACAGCGTGACCTTTCTTGAACATTCTGGTTTATTCTCGGCGAAACTACGCAAAACAAAAAACGACAGCTATTCTCCGTGCGACTTTGCTAGAAGCTTCCAGACTAAATTTAGCGTATCATAACAAAGCCAGATCCGCTCTCCGCGAACGAAAAAAAAAATCTTACTGAAAAGGTATGTGAATCGTAACCATGATAGCTCAAATAAAAATCGGGGCGGTCCGTGGCGCAGTGGTTAAGGCGCCTGCCACCAATGCCAAAGGTGCGCGGTTCGATACCGGGTTCCGGCGTTGGACTTTTCTCCTCTGGTAAGTGTCACCGTTAATTCGGGCGGACCGTCGGGGGTTCTTTCTCCGGGTACTCCGGTTCTTCCACCCCCCCCCCCCCCCACTTTGGTACCGGTCTCAGGCCACTTTACAAATTTCAAATACAAGCGATCAAAAATTTCTGTAACTTCAGTAGCTGACTGGCCCTTCGTTTGTCTTGTACTGTGTTTGTCTTAAATGGCGTAAATCCGTGTCTGTTTCGTGAGTGTGTGTGTTGGGTTTCAGGCGCGGCGCTTTGAGTCGATTTCCCAAAAATTGAGAAAAAGCGCCTATATAATAACGGTATTATTATTATTATTATTAATCAGATCGTTTGCTACGATTAACACATACATACTCTCACAGAACAATACAACCACAATTGTAACAGTCACTGACCCCCACTGCCTGCTGCCTACTGCCCGCCAGCATAGCACTAGTTATATTGTGTCATCCTAAAAGTATCAGTCACCGACCACCGATTCGTTCTGTCATGCCCTCCAAGAGAAAAGAAATGGCCAAACCTACTGGCTCCAGCAGCCTTCACTAAATGAAATACATGATGTGCTGCACAAGAAAAGCGCTGTGTAAAGTGTACAAACCCTTTTTTGGACATTGCTGGCCGACTCAAGGGGACGTGAGGCCGTCTCCATCCACTCACGTAAATGATCCACAGCACATGATGATCTCTCTGCTGCTCGACGTGCTCTGAGATAGAAGAAACAATGTAAAAAATTTATACAACACATACAGATTCTTCACCTGTGACTTGTTTATCAAAGACAAACTGGTGCATAACAGGCATTCCCACACATGTACAAGAACCGTACTGGGATTTCACGTACACTATGATGCTCATGCAAATACCTATTATGCATTGTTTGGTTTGCAAAACACAGACTCCAGTGAAAAACGTTAGGCTACATTCAACCCTACATGACTTCACTCCCTAAACCCTGAGGATGAAATTATCAAAAAATTTTCGAGATCCTCTGAGGTCTATATCACAGTTCAAGAGACAGATTGACCATGATATTTCAAGGTTGGTGTCAAAATAGCTTGGTGCATAGAGGTGCCAAGCTATTCTGACACCAACCTTGAAATATCATGGTCAATCCATGTCCACGTGTTTCAGGGCATTATGGGTTCACTCCTTCTACCCCAAGACCCAAATCCCCAAATGTTGCCGTCATCCTCTGAAGACTGCATTGCATTGCAGGACACAGATCGACCATGATAGTTCAAGGGTGATGCCAGAATAGCTTGGCGCCCATAGGCGCCAAGCTATTCTGGTATCACCCTTGAACTATCATGGTCGATCCTTATCTTGCTGTGGTGGTCTGGGGTAGAATGAGTTCAGGCGAGCATCTAAGATACGATTGGCATGATGCCTGATGGCACCACCCTGAGCTACTGAATACTGCATGGTCTGCCCATCTCCCACAATCTGTATATGAGCCTGTGACAAAACGTCATGCGTGTAACAACCGACATATGTTTAGTCAAGAAAACCGCCCTACAACAGAAAATTAGTTCTTTTTGTGATTCCGCTATAAAGACATTGTTGTTGGAACACTTACATTCCTCATAGACTTTCCTTTTCACCAAAATGGACTAATCTGTAGATGATTTTCATGTGTATGTCCAATAGTATGCCCAGTGTGACAACAAACATTTTTCTCTACTGAGTGACAGGAAAAAGTTCTTCAGTCATTGTCCTAATATGACATAACAGAAATACAGACGACTGAATAACTTTTTTTGTGTAAAATGTGGCAATCACATGAAGAACTGTGTTTTGTGATTTAAATTGACTGAGTATGTCCACTGTAACAACCAACACTGACTGTTACAGAAAACTTAATTTCAAAAGAAGTAAAATACTCTTCATACTTCCACCTGTGAGAACAGGTTATGCAATTAATTTCTTTTAAAAGAAAATAATTGAAAAGGATAAACTGACTTAAATGTGATCATGTTTATCACCAAAATGCCCACCCAAACAACCAACATTTTCAGAAAGGGCCAGATTTAATTATTTGTTGCTGAAATCATCTGTTTCTGCATTCACATTAATTAATTTCACATGCCCACGTGCCAGATACATCAAAACCAACCAGTGCCTAAATTAAGCCTATTTTAAAGACATTTCTGTTGGTTGTTACTTTGGACATTTCTGTTGGTTGTTACTTTGGACATTTCTGTTGGTTGTTACTTTGGACATTTCTGTTGGTTGTTACTTTTGGTACAAACGACCTTTTGTCACAGGCTCATAACTTGTATACATACTAACATGATTAGCCGTGACAATTCAAGGGTAGTGCCAAAATAGCTTGGAGCCTGATGGCGCCGAGCTAATCTGGCACTTCCCTTGAATTGTCATGGTCGATCTATCCCGTGCCGTATGGCATTGGGGCTAAATGGTTAAACTGTTTTGGGCTTGTCCTTTCAAACTGTTTCTGTCTTTGTCGCTTACTTCTTTGATGTTGCCAAATTAACCCCTATCATACTGAGGCTAACATCTTCAAATGTGTACACTGCCATAAGCAAGCTACATTATAGTACTTACAGAAAAGGACATAGACCGATGGCTTTAGTTCAAGGGTGGTGCCAGAATAGCTTGGCGCCTAGAGGCACCAAGCTATTCTGGCACTACCCTTGAACTATTTTAGTCCAACTTATTTCACACACGGGTGTATTCCGAATGAAAAGGGTCAAGTCTGCCTACCTGTAGGGATCTTTGTCAAGGTGCGTTTCAGGGTAAATGATGGAATGAAAAACGGGATCCTGCAGGTATTTGGTGGCAGGCTCGATGTGGTACCGCGTCTCCGGCAGCTCCACATGGCCCTCGACTGTCCCGTTGTGCACAGACACAAGCACCGAGCTTCTCGGCTCACCTGTACACACACACATCATTCAAACCCATATCATACTTCTTCTTTTTCTTCTTCTTCTTCTCGAACGTTGTCACACTTGGAGTTTGGCTCTGAAAATGAAATCTGTGGTCTTCTGTCGGCCCTCCACAGGCCCGTACAGTTTCTCTTGTAGAGTGGCGGGCTTCGGTCATATCTCCTCCCTCAGCGGCTCCCGTATCCTACTGAGGCTAAAAGCTTCAAATTTGTACACAGCCATACGCAGGGTACATTATAGTACTTACAGATACGGATATAGACCAACGGCTTTAGTTCAAGGGTGGTGCCAGAATAGCTTGGCGCCTCTAGGCGCCAAGCTATTCTGCCACCACCCTTGAACTGTTTTAGTCAAACTTATTTCACACACTGGTGTATTCCGAATGCTACGGGTTAAAGACATGACGTTTTCACCCACAACTAAACGGTGGAGAACTGACTTGTGGGTTGACAACTAAAATGGGCTTAACCCTTTTAGCCCCACGGGCGCATTTCCCGAATTTGGAAGTGTTACTTAACGACCATGTACCAGTTGCGAGAGGTGGATTGACCATGATCATTCAAGGATAGTGCCAGATTAGCTTGGCGCCGGGTGGGTAAAGAGCTCGATGGCCGCGGTGTGATGAGGGCAGGCTTGGGGGGTGGAGGGGAAAGAGGGGTGGGGTGTGTGTGTGTGTCGGCAAAGACTGAAGTGAGGGGGGGGGGGGGTTGGTGTAAAGGAGGGCGTGATTCTCGTCACTCCATAAAACGAGCAGTAACCACAGATGGGTGTGGCGGTGATCGTCCGATGCTCAAGTCACTTGATCTCTATCTACGCACAAGCAACAAGTCGCGTGGCGGTGATCGTCCGATGCTCAAGTCACTTGATCTCTATCTACGCACAAGCAACAAGTCGCGTGGCGGTTTATGCCTCCGGAGAAAATTACGTGCTTGTCTGTGATTTGGGACCTTATGAACTAGGCCCGTAAGGCCGTAAATCACATACCAGCACAATGGTACAGGTGTGAGTCACAATTTGACGGTTCACCGAACGTCATGATGCTAGCTTGCAGAAATACATCGTAAGATCAAACACAACTGAAATATCAGAATAAATCTGACGATCTCGGTCACGTTGTACTGAATAAAATAGGTCAACAGGCGGGCAGATGGAGGGAGTGTTCGGCAGACCGAGAGATGGATGGGTTAACCCCAGTTAACCCCATGGCCACCTTTTTCAATTTTTTTCGTTGTCACTTAATGACTGTACTAGTTGCAGGAGAAGGATCGACCATGATAATTCAAGGGTAGTGCCAGATCAGGTTGGCGCCTGATGGCGCCAAGCCGCTAATCTAGCACTGATTATCCTTGAATGGGGCTCGGGAAGTTCCCCTGATGGCGCCAAGCTAATCTGGCACTGATTATCCTTGAATGGGGCTCGGGAAGTTCCCCTGATGGCGCCAAGCTAATCTGGCACTGATTATCCTTGAATGGGGCTCGGGAAGTTCCCCGCCTCGCCTAGGAGCGTGGCAGTCGCCATCTTGAGAGGATACGATGGACTTCCGATAGTAGCGAAGTAGTGTTTCACTCCGACTCAACACGTTTTTCTTCATGTTTCTTCCTCTTTGGAAACAAACAAAAACAGATTCTGGTGAGCGGTTTCCTACAGTGATGGCAAGACTTGCTGTTATTGCTTATAGCACGTCAGGACTTTCCTGACATTGTCAGTCCTGACAGAGATTTCCCCGATGAGCCCATGAGACGCGTATCCTCTCAACTTGAGATGGCCACCACGATTAGCCTGATGACGTCAGCTTCCCGGGCCCTATTGTCATGGTCGAACCATCTCCCGCTGCAGTGCATCGGGATTAAATGGGTTAAAAAATTGGTGCCTTTTGTTTGTATACTGTTATGTCCCTTCTGCCTGTATTCATTACATAACATACTACATTGTAAAGCGCTTAGAGCTTATTTAAGGATAAGCGCTATATAAGTAGCCATTATTATTACTACCAGTAAACCTCTATATATCGCGGTACCGGGGAGAGAGTCTAACAGTCAGACCGCGTGATGTGCGTCCCTGTTACACAGTCTCGTACTTTCGAATTTACACAGGTGACTGGCTCAGATGCATCAGCAACCAGTCGTCAACCACTGAGTAAAGTACTCAAACTACAAAAACACCTTTTCGTTTTAACTCATTCTACCCCGAGACCGAAATCCCCAAATGTTGCCGTTGTCCTCTGAAGACTGCACTGCAGTGCAGGACACAGATCGACCATGATAGTTCAAGGGTGATGCCAGAATAGCTTGGCGCCCATAGGCGCCAAGCTATTCTGGCATCACCCTTGAACTATCATGGTCGATCCTTGTCTTCCCGTGGTGTGTCTGGGGTAGAATGAGTTAACTCATTCAGCCCGACGCACGTATTTCCCAAATTTTGGAGGCGTCATCTAACGACTATGCACCTGTCGCAGGAGATGGGTCGACCATGATAATTCAAAGGTAGTGCCAGATTAGCTTGGCGCCTGTCGGCGCCAAGCTAATCTGGCACTACCCTTGAATTATCACGGTCGATCCATCTCCTTCTGTAGTGCGTCAGGCCTGAATGGGTTAAACAGGATACTGTAGTGACAAGGAGTGAGTGCTTATCTACACACAAATACAAATTGTGTATGTGTTCATCCGCTCATTATCCCGTGTTGACTCGTTTATCCAATATCATTTCGGAATACACCAGTGTGTGAAATAAGTTGGACTAAAATAGTTCAAGGGTAGTGCCAGAATAGCTTGAACTAAAGCCACTGGTCTATATCCTCATCCGGAAGTACCATAATGTAGCTTGCATAATGGCAGTGTGAGAATTTGAAACTTTTCGCATGAGTATGATATGGGATAATCAACCTCCTGGCCTCAAGCAACCAACTCTGTGTCGTTCTGCCTGGTTCTGCATGCAACAGTATCCACGGTATCCTTTGAAATGTTCAGTGATGTAATCATACTGAGGCTAAAAGCTTCAAATTTGTACACTGCCATCTGAAAGCTACACTATAGTACTTACAGATAAGGATATAGACCAATGACTTTAGTTCAAGGGTAGTGCCAGAATAGCTTGGCGCCTAGCGGCGCCAAGCTATTCTGACACTACCCTTGAACTATTTTAGTGAAGCTTGTTTCACACACTAGTGTATTCCGAATGATGAGGTTTAACAGTTGTGAAAGCACTTTTTTACACTAAAGAATAGTGAACTACACCTAAATTAATGCCTGAGGTCGTTTTGTTTTTAGGTGCCTTTATAATGCTTTGATGAAATCAGTAATAGGGGACACCACGTTGTATGCGGTACTGTATTAAACTTCGGGTTTTTAACAGCCTCTCAAGAAAATATTTGCAAAGATCTATAAAGTTAATATATATATTTGTTTTCCTCCTTACGTCACACCACCAGTCACTTTAGCGCAAACCGTACCATGTGACCGTGATATAAAAACCCCTATAGCGAAAAATGGCGGACGTTTTGTAGCCCTCTTGATGACGCATCTTGGATGCCAGTTTTGTTTTATAAAAGATCGCCAAACGTTCTAACTTAGTACAAAGTTACTTAGTGTTGTTCGAAACAACAAGCACACTCAGTACTGGAGACAGCAACGTCATGACATTTTAAATTACGTCATAAGTCTATTATGTATAAATGTATATTCCTTTGGCGTCAGTCATGTCTGGCGTGATCCAGGTCGCAAAGATGTCTTCTTGATTTCTTTTACGAAAATAGTGGAGGAATGAAAACAAATACGTTATTGGTCGGAGGGTTCGCTGCACGGACCCTTGTAGGCCTTCGGGAGGTAAAAGGAATCATTGTACCCCTCAGGCCTTCGGCCTTCGGGGTACAATGATTCCTCTAACCTCCCTCAGGCCTATAAAGGTCCGTGTAGAAAACCCCTCCAACCAATAACTTATAATATATATAGTTAAGTTTCAATCGTCAATACACGATCCCAAAGAGAACGCATTTAAGCACTTTCATATTTTGGCATGCATGTATTGTAACACTTCCTATACCAATGATCTAAGCCAAACACATAGAGATGTGAAGAAGAATTTTTTTTAAAAAAAAAACTACCTCGTGCTTGCTTGGCCCGACGTCAGTCAACTAAGGCTGTCGTCGGGCCAAGGACCTTTTGCTGGCTAGGGATCCCCGTAAGACACGAAGACCTGTGTGCGTTGTACCAGCTGCCGCGCTATACTGGAAAGCGTAATATTGAGGCTGATGACATACAGGTGCGCGCCGTGGACTATGTAACCACTATGTGACGCTGCGTGATTTTGGACTTACTTCAAAGCCTAATAATCGCTGAACTTTTAGCCCCCGAGTCCCTACAGCAGGAGATGGCTTGACCATGATAATTCAAAGGTAGTGCCAGATGAGCTTGGCGCCTTTAGGCGCCAAGCTCATCTGGCACTACCCATGGTCAATCCACCTCCTGCAACTGGTACATAGTCGTTAAGTAACACTTCCAAAATCTGAGAAATGGGACCTTGGGGCTACAAGGATTAATCAGCACACACTAAGCTGACTCAGTGGCAGAGTTCGGAGGCGTGACAATAGTTAGAATCCCCGTCAAACTCTTGAGCTTACTATAGAAGAATGAATTCAATGGTTGGGAGGAAGAGGAGGGGGGGGGGGGGGGTGATTGCTTGTGCCGGCCTGTAGGTTGAAAAAACTAATCGACAGGCTAAAGAACGAATGAACACACGAATACAATTTGTATAAGTGCGTATAGACGATCACTCATTCGGCCAGTCTAAGTCAATCCATCATTTCACTCAACTGACGTACTCTCCCAGTCTTACAACCCCCGCCCTACCCCCCCCCCCCACCCCCGCCCCCTCTTAGTTTGATTTTCTTTCTTTTTTTTTTTTTTTTTTTTTTGTGAAACCGAAGTGCGGTTTTCAATCAAACATGTCAGCGCCTAGTTCGCCGCTCATACAGCGACAAGGATGTTGGACTGAAGTACGCCCCAAGTATTTCCTTCGCCCTTGGAAATAAACTTTCAACATTTCTTCCGCGCAACTGTAACCTAATTCACACAGCGCATCAGTCGGGCCGTATTTATGAGGCAACAAATCGGAATTTCGCAGCTCTAGGTGGAGGCCATTCCACGCAAGTACTTGGTTGGTTGGTTAGTTCGGGTTTAACGTCCACAGCACCGAGGTGATCATGGACGGCCCTGACGGGCGGGTTATGGGGGACAGGGAAATCTATTGCCTATGGAGTACGACCTGAACACTGATCAACTCAGGCGCACTCCAACTGTGCCACTTTGATTTACCAGGACCTTTCAACGGACATGCTATTGAACAAATTCGTTTCCCCCCCCCCCCCCCCCTTCCTGGATTGTGAGTCCAGCTACCGGGGCCGGGACGGGATTCGAACCCACGACCACCTCGCAAGTACTGGCAATAACGCACGATTTATACAAAGCCGCGGAGCAGTAACTCACTCTGAACGTGCGAGAAGAAGAACACCCAACCCTGATGCGCTCAACTCATTCAGCCCGACGGCCGTATTTCCCAAATGTTGGAGGCGTCACCTAATGACTATGCACAAGTTGCAGGAGATGGATCGACCATGATAATTCAAGGGCAGTGCCAGATTAGCTTGACGCCGACAGGCGCCAAGCTAATTCAAATTTCAAAAACTTTTTTGTGTCAATCTAGCTGACAAATTTTCTTTCGTTGGGATCACATGCACGCGTTCGGTTTTAGCCACATTATGACAATGATGGCGAAAAGTTTAAAAAAAAAAACACACAAAAAAAAAAAAACACTACATGACCACAGTGTTGGTGGTATAGGAGTAAGTCTGCCACTTGCAAGATGCCACTGCGACATCTGAGGTGCAAGTTCCTCGACGGCGTCAACAAGGAGAGAGAGAGAGAGAGATACGCTTGTTAACACACTCTTCATTTAGCGGGATGGCCGCGGGTACAAAGCTGCCCTTGTAGCGTTTGGTTTTAACTCATTCTACCCCAGACATACCACAGCAAGATAAGAATCGACCATGATAGTTCAAGGGTGATGCCAGAATAACAGAAAGGCAGTGGGAAGTGTCAGCTGCCAGCCTCAGGCACTGGCACTACCCTTGAATTATCATGGTCGACCCATCTCCTGCTGTAGGGCGTCAGGGCGGAATGGGGTAAATGTTTCACAAACGAAAACACCCAAATGCAAGAGGAGCACAGATCCTCATGAGCCCCCGCTGATGCGGGGGCTCATGAGGATCTATGCCTCTCGTTGGCGTCATTTCTACATGTCTGTGTGCCACAGAAATGTTCAGTCGTTGTTCCATCCCCATTTCCATAACTGAAATTAATAGATTAGCTTAGTTTACTTACATACGCACAGCACCAGCTTCATTTACATAATACAATAAACCGCTGGAAAACGATGAATTGCGCGCGCGTAAACAGACAACGCAGCTCTACGGGTGTATATTTATGGTAATCAGCACAGCCGGCAACACAAAGCCAACACAAAGCCCCCAAACTCACAAAATTGTACAAATTCACTGGACACCACGACAACAAACCAACAAACTTATTAGGGCAGGTCCAAACCGAATCAATGACGCCGAGTCGGTATACCTCGCCCTGTGCCTAGGTTAAACGCGACCGGTCTGGTGCGAAAGTAGCAACAACGGTGCCGCTGGTGCGTTTAACCTAGGCACAGGGCGAGGTACTAGTACCGACTCGGTTTGGACCTGCCCTAATAAGTTTGTTGGTTTGTTGTCGTGGTGTCCAGTGAATTTTGTACAATTTTTTGAGTTTGGGGGCCTTGTCAGCGACCTGTAATGAGCAATCTCGGAGAAAGAATCACGTGACCATCGTTTGATTGCTGCAAAATGAGATGAATAAAAAATAAATCCTTTCCCATATGCAATCCGGCGCCGCAACAATGGCGCCGCTGGTGCGTTTAACCTATAGGTACAGGGCGAGGTCTCTCTCTTGGCTTGACTTCGCGAACGAAGATTCTATAGGGCTTGCCCACGTCGTCTGCAGGCATTTTCGTGGCTGCGGAGGCCAATCCGGGACAGGCAGGTTCGACCGCAGTGGCTGCAGGGGAAGGTCTGGTCAGGGTTCTGAGTTACGACAACTCTGTTTTTTCTTCTGAACCGCTTGTCCTTAAGGCTAGCTCTGCGAGAGTCCTCAAAGGAGACGGCTGCCTTGTGAATGGTGGAGCGCCAGGTGTCACGGTCCGCAGCAAGCGAAGACCACTGGCGGTGGTCGATTTGGCAGGCACTAAGTGACTTCTTGAGACCGTCTTTGTATCTCTTCTTTGGTGCCCCTCTGTCTCGGTGTCCAGTGGCGAGCTCGCCGAACAGAGTGATCTTGGGTAGGCGGTGATCCTCCATCCTGGAGACGTGCCCCGCCCAGCGAAGCTGTGTCCGCAGCAGCAAAGCCTCGATGCTCACAGTTTCCGCCTGTTCAAGGACCTCGACGTTGGTGACATAGTCACTCCAGTGAATGCCCAGGATGGTACGCAGGCAGCGCTGGTGAAAACGTTCGAGGAGTCGTAGTTGGCTGCGGTAGAGGGCCCAAGACTCGGAACCGTACAGCAGGGTGGTGAGGACGACAGCTCTGTACACGCTGATCTTGGTACCTTTTTTCAGCTGTTGATTGTGCCACACCCGCTTGAATAGTCGCCCGAAAGCAATGTTCGCTTTTGCCAGCCTGTTGTCCAGCTCCTTGTCCAGCTTGGCGTCTGACGTGATGATGCAGCCAAGGTAGGTAAACTGGTGTACAGACTTCAGTTCGGACTCGCCGATGGTGATGTGGGGAGGGCGATGCTCTTCCTTGGGTGCCGGCTGATGGAGAACCTCTGTCTTTTTCAGACTGACCTCGAGTCCAAAGAGCTGGGCAGCATCTGCGAAGCAGGACGTAATGCGCTGCAAGGCTCTCTCTGTGTGTGCAACGAGGGCAGCGTCATCAGCGAAGAGCAGCTCACGAATCAGTTGGTCTAGGGTTTTCGTGTGGGCCTGCAGTCGTCTGAGGTTGAACAGGCTGCCATCGAGACGATACCTGATGTACACTGCGTCGTCATCGTCGAGGTCCACTGTGGCCTGCTTCAACATCATGCTGAAGAAGATGGTGAAGAGGGTCGGTGCCAGCACGCAGCCTTGCTTCACGCCGTTGCGAATGGGGAATGGTTCTGAGAGGTCACTGTTTAGTCTGACCTGGCCTTGCTGGTCCTCGTGGAGCTGGACGATCATGTTGAGGAACTTTGGGGGACAACCTAGTCGCTCCAGGATCTGCCACATATCTTGCCTGCTCACAGTGTCAAATGCTTTTGTTAGGTCGACAAACGTTACGTACAGCCCTTTGTTCTGCTCGCGGCACTTCTCCTGAAGCTGTCTCAGCACAAAGACCATGTCAGTGGTACTCCTGTTGGCTCTGAAGCCACACTGGCCCTCTGGGAGGTGGTCTTCAGCGATGGCAGGTACCAGCCGATTCAGGAGCAACCTTGCGAGAATTTTACCGGCAATGGACAGCAGGGTAATTCCACGATAATTAGAGCAGGCAGACTTCTCTCCTTTGTTCTTGTACAGGGTGATGATGACTGCATCACGGAGATCCTTTGGTAGTGTTCCTTTTTCCCAGCAGCAGAGAAAGAGGTCGTGGAGCTTGTTGTGCAGTGCTGGGCCTCCATGTTTCCAGATCTCTGGCGGGATTCCGTCAATGCCTGCTGCTTTGCCACTCTTGAGCTGGTGGATGGCTGTGAGGGTCTCTTCGGCGGTGGGCGGTTCGTCCAATTCAACCTTTAGTGGAAGGTGTGGGATTTGGAGGATGACTGTTTCTTGAACAGTGCGTTCAGCGCCGAAGAGGTCCTGAAAGTATTCCGACCAGCGGTTCAAGATGGAGGTATTATCTGTGAGGAGTGCCTGTCCATCAGCGCTTCGCAGGGGACTTTGTACCAGGTGCCTAGGGCCATACACTGCTTTCAGTGCTTCGTAGAAGCCCCTGTAGTCACCGTTGTCAGCGCAGAGCTGGGTCCTCTGTGCGAGTCTGAACCACCACTCGTTCTGGAGCTCTCTAAGCTTGAGCTGGAGACTGCTGCAGATGAGGCGGAAGGCAGACTTCTTCACAGGGCAGGAAGGCTGGGCTAGGTGGGCCTGGTGGGCGGCTCTTTTTTTTTGCTAGAAGTTCCTGGATCTCTACGTCGTTTTCGTCAAACCAGTCTTTGTTCCTCTTTCTAGCAAAGCCCAAGACTTCCACAGAGGATTTTACAATAGCAGTTTTCAGTTGTTCCCAGAGTGTTTCAGGGGAGGAGTCTGCTGGATCAACTGTGTCTTTGAGCATGCGCTGTAAATCGGCCTGAAGGGCAGCTTTCTTGTCGTCACGCTGAAGGCTGGCAACATCAAGCTTTTTCTTGTGGGGGCCCCCTTTCTTGGGTTTCAGCTTGAGGCGGAGCCTGAGTTTGCAGCGAACAAGGCGGTGGTCAGTGTGGCACTCTGCGCTGGGCATCACTCTGGTGAGGAGGACGTCACTGCGGTCCCTCTGACGCACTAGGACATAGTCGATAAGGTGCCAGTGCTTGGAGCGAGGATGCATCCAGGTGGTCTTTCGACTGTCCTTTTGCTGGAAAGTAGTGTTGGTGATGACAAGTTGCTGCTCTGCACAGAGCTCCAACAGTAGGCGACCATTGTCATTGCAGTTCCCAACGCCATGCTTGCCGAGGACTCCTTTCCAGGCTTCAGAGTCTTGGCCCACTCTGGCGTTGAAGTCGCCAAGGATGATGACTTTGTCGTCTGCAGGGGTGCTCTGCAGGAGGCTGCGCAGGTCAGAGTAGAACTTATCTTTTTCTGCAGGCTCTGCCAGGAGGGTTGGGGAGTACACACTGAGAAGGGTGACGTATTGCTGGTGTCTCAGTGGGAGGCGCATGGACATGATGCGGTCGGAGTGACCCGTTGGTAGGTTTTCCAACTTAGTCGCAATGGGGGTCTTCACCATGAAGCCCACACCTGAGAGCCGTCTTTCTGATGCAGGCCTGCCTGACCAGTAGAGGGTGTAGCCAGCGCCAAGTTCTTGGAGGCTGCCCTCCTCCGGAAGGCGTACTTCGCTGAGAGCGGCGGGGAAGTGGCGCAGTGGTTAAGGCGTCTGCCTCCAATGCCAAAGGTGCGAGGTTCGATACCGGGTTCCGGCGTTGGATTTTTCTCCTCTGGTGTCACCGTCTGGGCAGTGGGCAGATGTTCACAGGGCGAGGTATACTGTGACCAACTCGGCATCAATGACACGGCCTTGTGTGGTTCGTGCCAGGCCCTAAGCTACCTATTTATATTCTCATCGGTCGTGCTTTTATGAGCATGTGAACAAATGAACCGTGTGGTTGCCGATAGCGGTTTTTGTTCCTGCAGGAATCGCCTCGACAAAAACAGCTGACGACAGCCAAAGGGTCAATCATCCAGTAGGTACATGTACCCCCGCACGTCAGCACAAGCACTTCCTCGTTGTTATCAACGCCGGCATTCGTATTGTGTTAGCTATCAATCTACCTTGACAACATTTCAAAACAGCATAAACTGTTATGTAACATAATGTGTAGGCCTACGTTCGATCAGTTACCCTGCACAATTTCACACATGTACGTGTAAGCGCGCGCACACACACACACAGGAGAGATCCTTGTATAACAGTGGCGGATCAGTTACCTGGAAGGGGGGGGGGTCCAACGTTTTGTTTGGGGCCTTCAACCCGGCATAAAAGGCCACCCGTTACCCACCTTGCTTCCAGTGACCAAAAAATAAAGTAAGGGGGGCTTGTGTGTAAAGACTCTTACCACTCGCCAAATATAAAACAACAGGGGGGGGGGGGGGGTAGCAAATGCCTTTGTGTCCACACCAGCTAGTTCTCCCCAAAATATTTAACGGGGAGGGGGTTTTAAACGCCCCCAAAAGGGGCTTTGTTATAGCATTTTA
Source organism: Semisulcospira habei (assembly GCA_036245525.1). NCBI lineage: Eukaryota > Metazoa > Mollusca > Gastropoda > Semisulcospiridae > Semisulcospira > Semisulcospira habei. The sequence goes on from BTPG01000006.1 coordinate 192,036,583, forward strand.
AAGAATGTTCGGTCAAGGGGGGGGGGGGGGAGAATCCCCCCCCCCCTCTTTATTATTATGAAAAATAATGAATTTGACTCGGCGTTGTAGTCTAGCCTGTCTGTTATATCAAAGACACTACTCGCCGTGGGTTAAATACTCTTTATCTTTTTTTTTTTTTAAACAACTCTTGTCCCAAGAGGGGATATATATCTCAGCCTCCTTCCCTTGTGCAACGCCACCCGACCTACCTACCCTTTTATTACAATAGTCTACCACGGGGGAACTTCACCACAGAACCCCCAACGGCTCCATGATTTATTGACTCAGAGTTGTGGAAAGTTGCCATGACGCAGGGTCATCAAAGCCTCTGGTGATTTATTATTGACGACCATCGAACCTGACAAGTGACATAGCTACAGCCTGCCTTCATTGTGACGTACTTCATCTATCTCTTCGGTTTTCTGTGCGTCACACATCCTTTCCTGGCTGACTGAAGTGGCTCAGGTGATGCGAATCGTCTGCTATGTACGGGATGCAAATTCGGGAGAAATTGATCGACCCTGATGGCTCCAGGGTAGTTTCTGATTAGCTTGGCGCCTGCGGCGCCAAATCAGAAACTACCCTGGAGCTGTAATGATTGATTACAGTCGACGCATGGCCGCGAGTCATGTGATGGCGATAAGCGCTACGTACATATCGTATGTCAGTAGCCGACATCGGGCGAAGTACTGACATATATCACCTATCAGA
>BTPG01000006.1:192037814-192097814 GCA_036245525.1 Semisulcospira habei
GTGTTGGAGCGCTAGAAATTTCACGTTCTGAAAAGTCAGAAACCTTTTTCATGCTCACATAAAACCGGATCGATTCTTTTAATCCATACATAGTGCTCTAATCCATTCATGGAATTTCAAAAATATCCGGCTGAGCAATGGCGGCTGCTCTGTCATACCGGTTAGTAGTTGGCTGTATGTGTGCCTATTTTGTTTGTGTCTGTGTTAGTGTATATATATGTGTTTGTGTATATGTATATGTGTGTATATGTATGTGTGTGTGAGTGTGTGTGTGTGTGTGTTTATGTGTTTGTGTGTGTGTACGTGTATGTTTATTTATGTGTTTGTGTGTGTGTGTGTATGTGTGTGTGTGTGTATGTGTGTATGTGTATGTGTGTGTGTGTCAATGTGTCAGTACTGTTTTAATAAAACGGTGGAGTGTCGACCTTGTACTAACTGTGTACAAACACGGCAGTCACCGTTTCAGAAATTGTACTGCAGTAAAATAATATTAGATAAGACCCGCCAACATACTCGCTAGGAGAGAGCTAACAAAAAAAAGTAGACTAATAGTTGCAAACACGGGTTATGCCTGGAGTCCGAGACTCTTGAGGATCTGACCTGTGTCCACTTATAAAAATCTAGGCTCGTGAGGATCTTAGACTCAGTTTAAAAAGGCAAGCTAGTCAGAAATGAAAAATGTTAATAATTGTAGGCCCTTTGAATTTTTTTTTTTCAGAACAAGTCTATTCATAACATACCTGAATTGAGGTGGGGGTCTTTCAGAACCGGTCAAGCTTAGACATGAGGTGTCGGACTTTTACCATTATTTGGTTCCAGACCTCGACGACTTGACCCATGACCTCGACGACTTGACCCATGACCTTGACCCATGCCCTTGGCGACTTGACCAATGACCTTGACCCATGACCTTGGCGACCTTGACCCATGACCTTGACCCATGACCTTGACCCATGACCTTGACCCATGACCTTGGTGACCTTGATGACCTTGGCACGTGACCTTGACCCATGACCTTGACCCATGACCTTGGTGACCTTGACCAATGACCTTGACCCATGACCTTGACGACCTTGACCCATGACCTTGACCCATGACCTTGACCCATGATCTTGGTGACCTTGACCCATGACTTGGTGACCTTGACCCATAACCTTGACCTTGGTGAGAGATAGATAATGCTCATCTCTTTTTTAAAATCAAAGGGTTGATTCAGAATTAACGGGGGTAAAATTGGGGCCAAAAATATGATATTAAAAAATGATGTAAATTAATGACTGATGCGGCTCTATTGAATTCATTGTCTATCGGGACTCTATTGTTCTCTCTCTCCGCCGTCGGCTACAGTTGGCCCGCACACAGCTGACGTCGGCCCGATGACCTATTGCGGAGTTATTGTGTACTGAGATTGTTTCTTCCTCTGCCCAGGCCCAAGCTGCCCGGAGTTATTGTGTACTGAGATTGTTTCTTCCTCTGCCCAGGCCCAAGCTGCCCGGAGTTATTGTGTACTGAGATTGTTTCTTGCTCTGCCCAGGCCCAAGCTGCCCGGAGTTATTGTGTACTGAGATTGTTTCTTGCTCTGCCCAGGCCCAAGCTGCCCGGAGTTATTGTGTACTGAGATTGTTTCTTGCTCTGCCCAGGCCCAAGCTGCCCGGAGTTATTGTGTACTGAGATTGTTTCTTGCTCTGCCCAGGCCCAAGCTGCCCGGAGTTATTGTGTACTGAGATTGTTTCTTGCTCTGCCCAGGCCCAAGCTGCCCGGAGTTATTGTGTACTGAGATTGTTTCTTGCTCTGCCCAGGCCCAAGCTGCCCGGAGTTATTGTGTACTGAGATTGTTTCTTGCTCTGCCCAGGCCCAAGCTGCCCGGAGTTATTGTGTACTGAGATTGTTTCTTGCTCTGCCCAGGCCCAAGCTGCCCGGAGTTATTGTGTACTGAGATTGTTTCTTGCTCTGCCCAGGCCCAAGCTGCCCGGAGTTATTGTGTACTGAGATTGTTTCTTGCTCTGCCCAGGCCCAAGCTGCCCGGAGTTATTGTGTACTGAGATTGTTTCTTGCTCTGCCCAGGCCCAAGCTGCCCGGAGTTATTGTGTACTGAGATTGTTTCTTGCTCTGCCCAGGTCCAAGCTGCCCGGAGTTATTGTGTACTGAGATTGTTTCTTGCTCTGCCCAGGCCCAAGCTGCCCGGAGTTATTGTGTACTGAGATTGTTTCTTGCTCTGCCCAGGCCCAAGCTGCCCGGAGTTATTGTGTACTGAGATTGTTTCTTGCTCTTCCCAGGCCCAAGCTGCCCGGAGTTATTGTGTACTGAGATTGTTTTTTGCTCTGCCCAGGCCCAAGCTGCCCGGAGTTATTGTGTACTGAGATTGTTTCTTGCTCTGCCCAGGCCCAAGCTGCCCGGAGTTATTGTGTACTGAGATTGTTTCTTGCTCTGCCCAGGCCCAAGCTGCCCGGAGTTATTGTGTACTGAGATTGTTTCTTGCTCTGCCCAGGCCCAAGCTGCCCGGAGTTATTGTGTACTGAGATTGTTTCTTGCTCTGCCCAGGCCCAAGCTGCCCGGAGTTATTGTGTACTGAGATTGTTTCTTGCTCTGCCCAGGCCCAAGCTGCCCGGAGTTATTGTGTACTGAGATTGTTTCTTGCTCGATTGATTGACTGACTGGCGAGTGATTACTTGAATGAATGAATGAATGAATGAATGAATGAATGAATGAATGAATGACACTTGCTTCACACCCGTACTAGGCTAGTGTAAACCATGTACAAACCTTTTCGTTTTGCAGTGGCTGGAGAAGTAAGAGGGGTGTGAGAGGGGAGGGGAGGGGGGATTCAGCTCGCGTGGCTGGTCGGCGTGGCAGTGGGAAATATATACACAACACATAAATAACAGCGATATAGCATTAGATATACAGCGTGAGGAAAGAACTCCTTTGTACTTCCCGTTTATCGCTTTTCTATATCCCGCACCGAGTTTGAACTCGCCCTGATCTGTGAGGTCAGTCGCTCTCACCACGCAAGCGTTTTACCGTCAGCGTTCGGCGCAACGCAAGATTGATGAATGACATTCTCCAAGTTAAGGATGAGAACACTTCGCGGAATGTGCAATACTGCCTCTCTCGGTTACACACACTTTACTCATCAAAGCGGTGGACCATGGCAGTTCGAGAGTAGTGCCAGATTAGTTTGGCGACTGGATTTTTTTTGTTTTGCGGGCACAGGTACTGAATGTCTGATGCTTGTGTGGCAATGCCTTTCGAAAGGACCAAAGCAGTAACACCGACTGAATCGTCATTTTTGTAACACAGCAGCGCCTTAATGTGTGCGGCTCTCTCAAGAGAGATCGCTTGTCATCAAAGACCATCATTTAGGTTGCTGTAGTCACCTAAATAACGGTCTTGAACTCATTGTGCGCGAGTTATTCTCTGATTTCCGCATTACATTTCAGGAGACAGATCGCCCATAATAGTTCAAGGGTGGGGGCAGAATAGCTTGGCGCCTATAGGCGCCAAGCTATTCTGCCACTACCCTTGAACTATCATGGTCGAGCCATATCTTGCTGTGGTGTGTCGCGGGCAGACTGAGTTAATGCCACGTGACACTTCTTGCCCTTCAAGACTTTTTTTTAGTGAGAGTAACTGTCTTTTACGACCACTTTTCTTGCAATAAAAACAGATGCTTGCTCACAACAGGTCACCTTTACTTACAACTGCTTCACACAAATAGCTTTCTGTCATGATTCTGCGGGAACTACTGAGTGAGACTGCGATTACTGACGCCAAATGACAACGAACAACGAACGACAGCGAAGTCTTGGGGGATAACCGGCTTGTTCCCTAAGCATAGACAACTCTCCTAAAATAGCTCCACGAGGTATAGGTCCTCATGAACTCATGAGGATCTATGTCTCCTGGAGATGTTTGGAGTGTTGTCTGTGCTTATGTTACACGCTCTTTGTCAACCGTCATTTCGCTCTCGTTTGTTGTCGGTTGTCCTTCGTTGTTGGTTGTCGTTCTTTGTTTGTTGTCGTTCGTTGGTGTTTGTCTTCGTTGTTGGTTGTCGTTTGTTGTTGTTTGTCTTCGTTGTTGGTTGTCGTTTGTTGTTGCGTGTTCGTTGTTGGTTGTCCTTCGTTGTTGGTTGTCTTTTTTTTCGTTGGTTGTCGTTCGTTGTTGTTTGTCTTGGTTGTTGGTTGTCGTTCGTTGTTGTTTGTCTTCGTTGTTGGTTGTTGTTTGTTGTTGCTTGTTCGTTGTTGGTTGTCGTTTGTTGTTGCTTGTTCGTTGTCGTTCGTTGTTGTTTGTCTTCGTTGTTGGTTGTCCTTTATTGTTGTTTGTCTTCGTTGTTGGTTGTCGTTCGTTGTTGTTTGTCTTCGTTGTTGGTTGTCGTTCGTTGTTGTTTGTCTTCGTTGTTGGTTGTCGTTCGTTGTTGTTTGTCTTCGTTGTTGGTTGTCGTTCGTTGTTGTTTGTCTTTGTTGTTGGTTGTTGTTTGTTGTTGCTTGTTCGTTGTTGGTTGTCGTTCGTTGTTGTTTGTCTTCGTTGCTGGTTGTCGTTTGTTGTTGCTTGTTCGTTGTTGGTTGTCGTTCGTTGTTGTTTGTCTTCGTTGTTGGTTGTCGTTTGTTGTTGCTTTTCGTTGATGGTTGTCGTTCATTCGTTCGTGCAACGGAAGCCACACTACTGTATCTGTTGACGGCTCCGATTTATAAACACGTCAACGAAAAAAAAAAATCTGCCACCTTGAAATAAAAAAGGCAACACCTTAACCCCTTAACCGTTACTGATTCCGTAGTCACGGCGTCTTTTCAGCTGGGCGGTATCGTCAGTAGCGGTCAGGGCGTCCTTTTCAGCTGAGCGGTATCGTCAGTAGCGGTCAGGGCGTCCTTTTCAGCTGAGCGGTATCGTCAGTAGCGGTCACGGCGTCCTTTTCAGCTGAGCGGTATCGTCAGTAGCGGTCAGGGCGTTTACCCATTTAGCCCCGACACCCTTCAGCAGGAGATGGATCGACCATGATAATACAAGGGTAGTGCCAGATTAACCTGGCGCCGGACGGCGACAGGCTAATCTGGCACTACCCTTGAATTATCATGATCGATCCATCCCTGCAGTTGATACACAGTCGTCAGGCGTCGACAATTTGAGAAAGGCGACGTTAGGGGTAAACGCGTTGAAAAGAATATCATTACACCTCTGGCGCCAAGGTAAGAAATAATGCGTTGAAATGGATAATTCAGAAGCAAAGCCGATTCCAAAGGTGAACGATCTACATGCACCTGGATTGAACCTTGTTCACGGGAGGCTAACAGATTATCCAGGTAATCCTATCAACAAAAGCACGCGTGGATCGCGGGAAATATGCGCCCCCCTGGGAACAAGCAGAACGATGCAATGCGTTTGTCGATCGGTGATTCAAGTTTTACCTTGCGGCATGTGCAAATGTAATTTAAAATATTACAAAGGCAAAACAAACGCATACAGCGAAACCTGTGTTCAGCAACAACCTCTTTACAAAGCCCAAGTGTTGCCTCAAGTCTCGAAGGGCAAATGACGTGTCACATGTCCTAGGAGACCATCACGTTGGTGACTGCAACGATTTAAATGCGTCTCGAATGCGTCGCCTTTTGCATGTTGACGGATTTAGAAGCAAAAGTTTACAGCGGCCTCTTGCGGACGGTTGGACAGTCCCAGACTCCTCCTGCAATGGATCCCCTCAAGCTGACGAGTAAGAATGATCGTGAACGGCCCGGCAAGAAGAATAGGTTCAGCACAACGGTTCTCACGCAAGTTGTACAGTTGATGCAATAACAGACTAAAACCAAAGCTTCTATCAACGGATAGGCTACGGCGTAGCAGAGAGTATCCCTGCTGAAACTCCAGGTCTTCCTCCGTCGATAACATGCATGTAGTTGAAAATATGCCTTGTTATCAAGAGGCATAGATTCTCACGAGCCTCTGCAGCCTGCGGCTACAGAGGCTCGCGAGAATCTATGCCTCTTGCAGAGAAAAAGGAATTGTTCCTAAGGTGGATATTATAGTCTTAAAAAAAAAAAAAAAAAAAAAAAAAAAAAAAAAAAAAAAAAAAGCAAGGTGGATTTTCGGACACAAATGTAATTTGCAGGCACGGAGCGTATCAGCTGCTATTCACCACGGGACGTCTTCAGCATGGCGATACATATGGAGCAACTTGGAGATGCTGCACACACGCTACAGTGTGGCCTTACAACACCGATGGAAGGTTTTTTTTTAGTGGGTGGTGATAGGGGTAGGGGTAGAGGGTTGGGGTGGGGAGCGGGAGACGGGGGGGGGGGGGGGGGGGGGAGAGGAAGCGATTGTGATAGAGATGATAGAGATGGTAAGGTACGGGAGTAGGGGGTGGGGTGGCTAGGTGTGGGAAAGATAGGGGGTAGATGGGGAGCCAAGTTCTAGTCTCGAAAGGTCTAATTCGACTCTGAAACATTATGCTATGCTGATGACTGTATCGTTTTCAGAGTGATGTGTATGAATGATTACAGCAGGGCAAGTATTCCAGGGACATAATAAAACGTAATAGTTTTATTAAAACGCTCATTAAACTTTACTGTCATTTATTTTAATCGACGCTAACTCAAAACATTGCCGTCGATATCAGAAAAGCGGCCTGTTGCACTTTCATTGCGGCCCGCAAGGTTTGCTTCAGCTTTCAACATTTGAAGTGAGTTCTGTGTACAATGTTCCAATCTGCTGGTCTATCGGCGGCAAAAGTTAGCGTGTACTCAGGTGGAACTCACAGCGAACACCATCCATTGCAAGAGGCATAGATCCTCATGAGCCCCCGCATTGCGGGGGCTCATGAGGATCTATGCCTCTTGCTTTGTTCCATTTACATCGTGTATCTGAAGCGGAGGGGATGGCGAGGCAACAGCCTAGGGTGGCGCAGCTCGACTGTAAGACTTGCGAACAGACGCCACTTGAGGCTCATCTGCCGCTAATCTCACGGCCAAGGGTGTCGCCAGCTGCGCGGGAAATGTCTTTTCCGCCAAAAGAACTTCTCGTAAAGCCTCGGCCTTATTACACACTGCGGGCTCGCTCCAGTCTTGCAGCGAACAACATCCATCTACAAAAAGCCTCACCGACCCTCAGTCGTTGATGTGGAGCAAGAGACGGTCCAGCAGCTAGCCAATGAAGCTTCTCATGGTATTGAGACACCGGCCCCGGCATTGTCCTGATTTTGGCCGGATCTACATTTAGTCTCATAGATTTTCATCTGCCTTCCCTCGCCAGTCTGAGGCGGGACCGATGAGGATAACGTGATGATACCGCCAAGAAAAGAAGTCAAGATAATCAAGAGTTCAACACGAACCAATATTGCCGGTTTGCTCATTTGCAACGATCGTCAGTCTACGGCATCTCCTCTCCAACAGGCACGCGAGTACGTGCACAAGCCTCGCGTGTTCATTAGAACGGGGTGTTCTCGAAGTTAAGTTCCCCGATCACACTCAGGTGCAAGGGAAGGAGGGGAGGGGAGGGGACCAAAATAGGGTCTGGTGATCGAAGATCGTGTGACGTGTGCTGGGTTGTGATTTTGGACCTTACGGCCACAGCCGTAAGTCCAAAGTCACAGACCTGCACACCGTCACATCAGTGACACTGAGGGCGTGGCAGCAAGTGACACTCCACGTGCCTCAGAGGAAGGGCGCCATCGAGGTTCAGCGCCAGCCTGAGCTGCGCGCGCAGTGTGATTCGCTGCCTCAGTCTCAAGCCGCCAGCCCCCTCGCTTTATCACTAAAACAAACGCCTGCTGGAGCCTAAATAAGAGTCCTACAAAAACACCACGCCAACAAAAAATACTCCAGACATCTTTTTCAATTAAAGACGCGCCGTGGACAAGAAACAATGCCAAGGAGGAGACTACGCAGTGGAACATCAAAGCTTTGTGACTCAAGTGGCCCTTTCCCGGCCCTCTCAAGGTCTGAAGATGGCCCGTGTTGTTTTCTGCATCTCCGGTTTTTTCTCTCCTCGCTCACACGCTGAGCCTCGTCGATCTCCTCCGTCTGAGCAGCAGAGGTATTGACGATTGTGTTACAGATGTATGATCACGCCCCTCGCCAGCAAGCATAGATCGTGATGAGCATCTACCGCTCACAGTAATCTTTGCGTCTTGCAGAACAAACGGGATTTTAGACTCAGGTCCCCAGCCAGCAAAAGACAAATGCAAGAGGCATTGATTCTCATGAGCCCCTGCGGATGCAGGGGCTCATGAGAATCTATGCCTCTTGCAGATGGAAAGAGAATTCATGTCAGAACGGCAGTGTTGCTGGCGATTTAAAACAGGTTTTTCTTTTTCCAAGTCTTACTCGCTACCTGTGTGTAGTGTTCATTAACTTCTGACTGCCGGTACAGGGGAGGAGAAATTACCCCGCGTGCGGTTAGGATATAAAGCCATGTGTTACTACAGCTTTTTTCCTACGTAATACCGTCTTCATAATAACAATAGGGATTCTACCATGTGGTGTTTGTATCAGTTTCATTGGCGTGGTAACCAGCGAGTGGTAAACCCGCTTCTAGTAAATCCTGACACCTGTAAAGTCCTGGTAAATCAAAATGACATAAATCTACATCACTGCATCCTGTGAAGACAAAAGAGGGGTAACTTTCCATTTTTTGTGAAAAGCAGGACGTTAATTTTATAACAATGACAATCTCGCTTTTCACAAAATAAACTAAAATCCGACATACTCTTTTTTTGCCCCTCACAGGGCAGATCACTCCACGTCGTGTTTCAACTACTTCCCCTTACGTTGTAGCCAGTCACTGTATAGCCACCACGGACACAGTTTAAAACAAAACTAGGGAAAAAAGACGGGCTTGTCCTTTAAAAAGTCATGGTAAATCAAAATGGCATAAATTCTGTAATCATGAATTGATCAGTGTTCAGGTTGTACTCGATAGGCAATAGCTGTCCCTGTCCCCATAACCCGCCCGTTCAGGGCCGTCTATTATCACTACGGTGCCGTGTCGGACACTGAACTCCCGAAACAACAAACCAAGTTTAACACAATGTACCACACGTTTTGTCTGCGAGGTACAACGCGTTTGTGATAGCCGGAGTAGCTCATGAAACTGGTAGCAGTTAAAAAAAAAAAAAAAAAAAAGTTATGTTTCTCGATTAGAGGAGCATGCGTGCGCGTTTCAAGTAGAGGTTTTCGCAGACAAACCACGGGGCAAGGGACCCAGGCCTCGCCAGTTAAGCCCCCCCCCCTCCCCCCTCTCCCCCCTTCCCCCACCCCCCCTCCCCCCTCCCCACCCCCACCCCACCCGACAGCAGCCCCTATGTACAAGTCATTGTCAAGGTAATTCTTGCCCATTTTTTTCCCCCACTTCTGAACTTATCTGAAACGGCACCATGAAACAAGAACAAATACCGTCAGCCGGGGGACTTGAGTCGTGTACGCTAACACGGAGTCCTGTGAGCAAACAGAACCACAGCAAGAATCGCCAAAAGGAACGACTTTCAACCAGTACCGCAGCCCTGTCATACTAGGACAGGATGTGGATCCTACCATGGCAGTTCAAGGGTGGTGTCACGGCTATTCTGACACCACCCTTGAACTATCATGGTCGATCTGTATACTTCAAAGCGGTCCCCCCCCCCCCACCCCATTATTATTGTGCATGGTCTAAAATCATCTGCATGTGAAACAGACGTTAAATAAAATTTCACTCATTCATACTTAAAGAGTATCTTTTTTTCAAAGGTGATAATTTCCTCCACAAGGTGGCGTGAGTTAATCTTACATTGGAGTTGGGCGGCTGACGGCGGTAACCTGTTGCGTTCTGTCGTGACGCTGGAGAGATGAGAAAATGAAGGAAGCGCGTGAGACAAGTGTGTCAATGGGGGGCGGGTATTTCTTTGATTAGCACGTTGTTTGTTGGGCCAGATCCCAGGACATAATAGCCTATACGGCGTAAGTGGCAGATGAAGGGACCAATATGCACCACTTGCAAAAAATCAAGTCCTGGAAGAACGACCTTGGAAGGGCTCGCTCTTTGTTTGAGAGGGCATTGCGCGTGCAAGAGGCATAGATTCTCATGAGCCCCTGCTGTCGCAGGGGTTCATGAGAATCTATGCCTCTTGTTGACCCAGAAGTCACTTCTTGCCGTACACTTCTTGCCGTACAAGTTTTGCGTCAGGTGAGCATGCGCAGGAATAATAATAATAATAATAATAATAATAATAATAATAATAATACCGTTATTATATAGGCGCTTTTTCTCAATTTTTGGGCGAATCGACTCAAAGCGCCGCGAACTGAAACCCAACACGCACACTCACGTAACAGACACGGATTTACGCCATTTAAGACAAACACAGTACAAGACAGACGACTGAAGTTACAGAGATTTTTGATCGCTTGTATTTGAAATTTGTAAAGTGGACTGAAACCGGTACCAAAGTGTGGGAGGGTGGGGTGGGGGGAGGGGTGGAAGAACCGGAGTACCCGGAGAAAGAACCCCCCACGGTCCGCCCGAATTAACGGTGACATTTACCAGAGGAGAAAAGTCCGACGCCGGAACCCGTTCTCGAACCTCGCACCTTTGGCATTGGTGGCAGGCGCCTTAACCGCTGCGCCACGGACCGCCCCGCTTCAGTTCAGCACCGTCCTGTGTGCCCGCCGTCTGACATGCTGCTGCTCCGTCTACAAGTGCTGGAGACACAGAGCTTCATAACCCGGGGCTCACGAAAGTCTCCGCCTCTGATTGGGTAATATCACCTTCAGGTGCACCTCGTACGCGTTAGTCTGAGTTGAGTGTTCGGTGACGTCTTTTCTCGCTGAAGTTAACAGCTAGATCAGTTGTGTTTGCTTGTTGTTAGAAGTCATTGATGTCTGCTCAGCGAGCACTCCAGCACAGCAAGATGGCCCCATTACCGGATAAAAGATGGAGTGCACACACACACACACACACAAATAACAAGCGGATTATCCCTGCAAGAGAGCATTTATGAAACAAGCACGGTTAAATCCTAAAACGTAGACCGCCTCTGGAAGATTACAAAGTAAAGTAGGTAAAAGCACTGTCAGGGGAGAGAAATGTGCATGATCGACCTCCTCTGTTAAAAATAAATAAATAAATAAAAAACAACAACAACATAATTCTGATCAACAAGTACCTTGACTAATGACACACGCCATGATGTGTGTAAAAATGATTGCCCAGTGAAAACCAAAGACATTGTCCATTCATTTGTGTGAAATGCAAGATTTTCCTTGTATTATGTACAGTGACGCTCTCGCCTGTCACAATCGTGGACTTTCTGTCTTTTGCTAAAACGGGTCCACGATGTGCTGGTCTGTGATTTTGGACCTTACGGCTTCAGCCGTTAGGTCCAAAATCACATACCAGCACACAGTGAAGGCATGATTCTTGGTTAGTTATTTTGAGTTTAATACCGAGCAGGCGACTAAGGCCGCTATCTCACGGCGCAGACTACTTGTAAGACTGTAATCCCACATTTGAGAATGGAGGCTCAGGTGAAAAATGTCGAGTTAAATTTACTAACCCAAGTGAGCATATATAGCAGTGAGGAGTTGTCTGGGCCTTTGTAGAACAACTTGAGGCCCCACTTTGTGCCCGCACTTATGAAACTTAATATAATCCCACTGCCGTAAATCTTCCTACAGGTATATTAGTCAACAGATATGAACCCGTGTAAAGACGCATGTGAGTGTACTTACAGTGCACAACCTGCCGTCTAACATTCGCGGTCTTTCCCTTACAGTGCACAACCTGCCGTCTAACATTCGCGGTCTTTCCCTTACAGTGGACAACCTGCCGTCTAACATTCGCGGTCTTTTCCCTTACAGTGGACAACCTGCCGTCTAACATTCGCGGTCTTTTCCCTTACAGTGCACAACCTGCCGTCTAACATTCGCGGTCTTTTCCCTTACAGTGCACAACCTGCCGTCTAACATTCGCGGTCTTTTCCTTTCACGGAACAGACGTGTGTTGGTCTGACCAGGGGCCAGTTGCATGAATGAGCTTAGTCCTGCGCCAGCCACAAAGCAAGGTGCTCTGCTATAGCGCCACAACACTCACCCCGCTATAGCGGAGCACCTTGCCTAGTGGCTGGCGCAGGACTGAGCTCACTCATAACACAAACTATCGTAACCTGTCTTGATGTAACAAATGGCACCTATCCTCCTGAGGTAACTGCAGGTATGGAGTGCCAGTCAAGCCGCTGTGATATGAACGTGACCAATAAAGGTAGGGAGCTGACCTTTGTAATACGTCAACATCAAACGCAATAGTCGCAGACTATACATTACTTACCTTGTATCTCCGCCTACCGGAATACACAGACGTTAATTGGGTCTGTAGGCCGCATTGCTCTTCATATGCATCCACAGAAGGTCTCGTGCTCGGGGGGGGGGGGGGGGGGGGGGGGGGGGGCGGGGGGGGGGGGGATGTGGAACGGTCCGGTCAAAGACTTCAAGAGGAAGGCCGTGACCTGGTCCGGCGAGCGACGCACAGTGAGCCAATAACAAAGGCATACACTGTGGCATTAGCAGCAGCCCACAATGCAGGAGGGGCTCATTAGCGTCCATGTCGAATGGAGATAGAAGGGACTTGGGTGGACAAGTGACTAATAGTCTTGGCGCATCCACCTACAAACACGACAATGTGGAGACTTCAGGTGATCCCACCCTCACCCGGGAAATTAATCTGCACGAGACATAGATTCTCATGAGCCCCTGCAACAGCAGTGGCTCATGAGAATCTATGTCTCTTTCAGACAAGGATTGTCAATAATATTTACGTCACTGCCCCTAACATGGAGGTCGTGAGTGAAATGTTGCAAAGAGGGTGTGATAGCCCCACGCGTTTCCGAGGCTCTAGATAGACGAGAGAGTGCTTGAAAACAACTTGAGCGCGGCCTGTGTTTGCCGTGCCGTGCACAGATAGAAGATACAATCGCGCGCCGTCTTCCTACACAACACCTCGATAAAGCTGGAGTGTTTTCTCTTGGCACAGTTACAGACATCTCTCAAGCCACCCGATCTGTCCCGCAAAAAGAAAGCGGAAAGAAAGTCTATCGGGCATTTACGGTCTGCACGCTGCCAGATAATACACTCCTGTCATATTATGAGATAGCAAGCGACAGTGCGCTTCAGAGCGTTATGCTCTCGACTTAACAGTTTGCAATACAATGCGCCCCACCCGGGTGTGCCCTGGGGGACTTGGGTGGGGTTAACTACTTTTTAGTTCCAAGGGTGGGTTTTCCCCGCTCTATTCTGGGGCATGTGTTTCTGTCTACCCTGGTCTATTCACCTGTATTTTCCTTTTTTAAACTATCCCTACTGTCTGCGCTGCCTGTAGCTCTTGACATTGGATGTGTGTTGCTAAATGGTCTTGGCTTTATGTCGTAGGTTTATTTAACGTATTGGACCGGCTGGCGACATGCATTCAATATTCTGTTTAGTTTGTTTTGTTTGGGGTTTTTTTGTTTTGTTTTTTCACAAGCAGTGCAGGCACGTCCTGAGAAAGTCTTGTTGCTGTCGGGACGTTAAGCAATGTACAATCAATCATGTACAATACATGACCAAGGGTATCTCCCCCTCCCCCCCCCCCCCACACACACAAATTCATTGTGTAGGTTTACGAACATGGCGTTATATCGATACAAGGTCAGCTTTATGGCGAAATGCTGGCGCAGTGCATGACGTGTGTATTCAGTGTGCATGGCGCCGGTTGATGGTGTTTTCAACTGGCAGTTTGACGTCCACAAGACGACTGGTCGGCAGGCACCTGCTTGTCACAAGTTTGTAGTGCGGGGATCGGAACCCTAAAGAGTATGTGACAACAAAGGAACAAATACGCAATACTTTCTACTCGTGTTTCGCCGCGACTTCAGAGCCCAAAGCCTAAGTGAAACACTCACTTCCTTGTTTTCCGCGTTTCTTCACCCTGCCAGACATTACGTCACTTCCTTTTCAGTGTGTGCGTCGTCTGTCATTCTGGACCATGCGGATTATAGCTGTAAGATCCAGAATCACAGACCAACACTTAAATCTGAACCACAGCTTGCAAAAAAAAAACATGTTTTAAAGCTACATGTTTCAGGTGAAAAAAAACCCATGTTTTAAAGCTACATGTATCAGGTCATGATGTAATGAATTTTCTTGCCTGTTTTAACTCAACCCATTCAGTCCTGACGCACTACACCAGGAGATGGGTCGACCATGATAATTCAAGGGCAGTGCCAGATTAGCTTGGCGCCTGTCGGCGCCAAGCTAATCTGGCACTACCCTTGATTTATTTAGTCGATCCAGCTCCAACAACAGGTGCACAGTCGTTAGATGACGCCTCCAAAATTGGAGAAATACGTGCGCCGGGCTGAATGGGTTACACGTTCGTGAGAAATCTGCTGGTGTTTTTTTCTTTTGTTTCTTTGTTTCTTTCTTTGTTTCTTTCTCTCGCTCGCTCCGCGCTCGCTCGTTTGTTCATTTGTTTGTTTGTTTTGTTTGTCTGCTGTGTTTGCAGTCAGAAACCCACACTTAGAATTCTTCGCTTATAACAACGCCAGACAGAATTTTTTTTTAAAAAATCGGCTTATTTATCAGAGTTCCTGCTTACCAAGTTCAGCACATCTACAAAAAACTTTGGACAAAGCAACAACACAAGTTGGTTTCCCGGACATTCTGCTGTATCGATAGTTCACTGCATGGCTGGCACAGCGTTTCCTGCCGATTTCTGATTTGTGCGCGAGCATGCGGCGCGCATGCGGCATGACGACAGAGTTCCTTGCACCACTACATACACGTGCAGCTTCAATTCAATTTTTTTCCCCCCATCCACGTACAAGGACCCCTCTGAGGTCTGTGTAGCTGCTCAAGAAGGCTAATAGATTCTTTAAAGGTTTGCGCTGGAGTGCGGAGTGAAGTGCGCGGTCCCTCCTTGTGTTCGTAATAAGCCCAAATCTTCAATCGCGCCCGCTCATTTCAGCTCCGACGCTAAGTGCCCGACTGGCAATAAATCGGGTCGGGGAGAGCTCATAAAGATGTTGACCGAACCATCCCCATGTTAATCCCTCACAACCCAGGCCATTCGCAAACAGAGAAATAAATGCGGCAGATCGATTTTTTGCAAGAGGCGTAGATTCTCATGAGCCCCTGCGTTCGCAGGGGCTCATGAGAATCTATGCCCTTTTGCTGAAGGAACAAGCGAGCGAGGATGTTGACTGAACGGCAAACAACAAATATCTTCAGACTTAGAACACGACCGTTACGCCGGGCCCAGTGTCAACACGGGACAACGATTTGGAGATTAAAGGGGCAAGTTGTCATTTTACGTACAGAAATCCGGCAATAAGTGAAAGCAAATGTAAGTAAGGAAAAGTGGACCTATTGGGAGGACAACCCTACGCCAAGTATTTTCCACCTAAACTGGCTGAAATGGAATTTAAACGTAATACACATGTTTGAGAATCATACAGTAACCAATGTACCTTACATCTAACCTCATACATATAATTTGACAATATTATTAATTAAGAAACCTGTTCAACATAATTTTTATTTGTATTGTGTTATTTAGAACTGAGTCAGTCGTTTTTAATTGTCTCTCTGGTTCTTTATTTCTTTGTTTATTTCTCTCTTTATCCAAAAAAATGTTTCTCGTTGAATAAAGTATTATGTGTAATAAACAATATGAAAATAAAAAGGGGCAAGGCAAGGAGGCTGCAACCAGTCTCACAAAAACGATGTAAGATATTAAACATTTTGTATAAAACATTTAAAACGATTTAAGATATTAAACATTTTGTATAAAACATTTAAAACGATGTAAGATATTAAACATTTTGTATAAAACATTTAAAACGATGTAAGATATTAAACATTTTGTATAAAACATTTAAAACGATGTAAGATATTAAACATTTTGTATAAAACATTTCAGCGCAAAAACGACGTCGCAAAAGAAACTCCGACCTTCCAGCAAAATTTGAGGACACGACGAGAAAAGACAAGATGTGTCTCTTTAACCAGAGTGAGACTAACGGAGACCCGTATGGCAGAAATAAGGGGAGGAAGATTTAACAGCTTCATAGCCGCTGTCTATCATCTGCAAAAGACATAGATTCACATGAGCCCCTGCGACTGCAGGGGCTCATGCGAATCTATGTCTATTGCTGATTCGGATCGCTTCAGCTGTGCCTCAGATTGAGGTTGTTGTTTGCGCGTTAGGCGTACGACTGTTAATACACCCCGCAGTCGGCTAAGGGAGATCGCTGGAGTGGAAATTAAATCACTCAAGATTACAATTTAACTCCCTGCAAATCTCCGCCAAGGCCAAATAGTCTGACGTGTACCCTTTAAAAAAATATCCGTCCTCGTATGAACATTAACTTTTCCTGTCTTGGCAGTATATTCATCTTGTACTGACGTAAAATAGGACTCTGTCCTACGAAGGAAAAAGACAGTAAAGCCACTTTTGTGAAAAGCGAGATTTGCATTGCATTGCAGCGAACAACTCGCTTTTCACAAAAGTGGATTTGCTGTCCTTTGCCTTACCCGGGGCAGAGGTTAGAAAGTGTGTGATGGAATTACTACAAAGTGACTTATTTCAAGTGTAAAAATAAACTTGTAAGTAAAGACATTTTTCTGGTGTCGATATTTACAAATGTAAGTGTATGCATTATATAAGCGGGTCTGTTTCATGTTCGGATTCCAGTTACCTTTACTGCAGCCATCCACCCGTGGTTAAGCAGTCCTGAACGATGTCTCCTCATTTACTGGTTCTGCGAAAAAAGTAACTGTCAGAGCGAATGATTCTCTGTGTTCAGCGCTCCCTGATCCACCTAAATGGCAAACGCCATCTGTCTCTATGGGCACAGATCTTCATGCGCTTCAGAAGACTGCAGGGGCTAGTGGGGATTTATATATGCATCTTCTCTTAAATCTGACATTTTTGTTTTCCTCATAATGTCTCTCGTGAAGGCTATCTACGTGGGGTATACATTGAAAAGAATGGTGTCTATTCTTGCTGAAATCGTGCGACACATTAGCGCGCCCAGGCTACGTAAGTACAATAACTGTATGTCATAACACTTGATGCGGCGCAGGAAGAAATAACTCTGCGGGTGTGAATTCCACAATGGCCTCCCCTAAATAGCCCCGGATCAACCCAGCGCCATTAAAGTTATGCTCAACTTGCCCGTATGAATAACTCACCTTCGGATTAGATTTGGGCCGGAGAGGGGACAGAGATTTTTACGAAATTCATTTAACGATGACTGCAAGAGGCATAGATCCTCATGAGCCTCCGCAGATAGGGGGCTCACGATCATCAATAATTACACACCTCTTGCTGGTTTTAAAATAAATCCGTGCCGTTCAGGTGGAGGAGGTCATTGTGTCTTGTGTATAAGGACAGAAAATGTTAAAACAGGAAAGAAGGGGTGGTTATTACAACGCCACTGTGGCTGCACACTGGTTATCTCCCTCGATTATCTACCGCTACGCGGTTACGAATTGAGAGAGACAATCAGTGTGCAGCCACTACTGTCTAACTCTTTTCAGGGGACTCCACTGTCCTCTTTCGATACCTACAGTACTCTCGTAGGAGTCGAGATCGAGGGCCTGGGGAGAAGCAGGTTGTCCGGACTTGTCCAGCCGGCCGGCGACAAGTTGACTACACACTTATGTCAGCACAACATGCCCGTGGGGGTTACACGCTAGGAAAAGAGATGGAGAACATCATAATTCACGTAACGAAATGTAATGCGAAAAGCACGAACATATCTCATTATTTACAGATGAAAAAGATATGATAAATAATCCGTCATCATAACATGAAAATCTCGTGACTTAATAATGGGGGAAGTGCGCGTCGATGCTATTTGTAGCATGATTTGATTCTCTCTCTCTCTCTCTCTCTCTCTCTCTCTCTCTCTCTCTCTCTCTCTCTCTCTCTCTCTCTCTCTCTCTCTCTCTCTCTCTCTCTCTCTATCTCTCTCTCTCTCTCTCTCTCTCTCTCTCTCTCTCTCTCTCTCTCTCTCTCTCTCTCTCTCTCTCTGTGAAGAAGAAGAAGAAAATCGCACAATTTCATGGTCGCCGCAATACAAATAAAAGATTCTGTGTCTGTGTGGTCTGTAATGAGGAACAAAGCGTATGACTGCGACATCAAAGGATTTTCCGCTTGTATGACATGGTGGCGACCGTTGTGTTGGTCACGTTGTATATGGAACGTCACGTTCTGGATGTAAATCTACATGGCGTCAACGGCACACCTGCGACAGTAGCCTCCCCTTTGTAGCCAATGTGATCATGAGGATTATGGGTCCTTAGTATATCTGAATATTTATACCGTACATTGAACGCGTTGAACACTGAAACACTGGTGCAATACGCACTTGTTCTGGGGAAAATAAATTGTTGCCGTCGAGAACAACCAAACATGATTCTAAATAAAGGTAATTGGATCAGCGAAACTCGAAAACAACATTCATCCCCAGAATAACCTCTCATTCTCACGTGTTAATGTGATACAGACAAGAACTAGACCAAAAGGGTTGACTGCCAGTGCTTGTAATTTAGAAGAAACTACCAAGTAAGTAGGAAAATGCACTGACAGGGGAGAGAATTGTACATTATCGACCAGTGATCATAGATCTACTGTGGTCAAAGCACACACACACACACACACACACACACACACACACACACACACACACACACACACACACACACACACACACGCACGCACACACACACACACACACACACACACACACACACACACACACACAAGATAGGAAAGAGGGGGTGCGCTAAGTAAGTGACTGGAAGCAATGCATATGGAAGCCCCTCCCTCCTCCCCCGTAGGGGGGGGGGGCGTATCACATATCCACTGGATTTCCAGCCCCTTGGTGCATGAAAATTTAAATCTAGGTCCCCCAAGAGGTGTTCAGATATTTAGCCGGTGTGGACAGCTGTTTCGGTCTAGGCGACCTCTTCAGCACGCCATCGGCAACACTGGAGGAAGAGAAGGAACTGCTGCCTATCTGCAAAGAAGACCACATTTTACTGCGATTTCTGCAGGGGCATACATTCCACGCCTCCACCTAGAGCCAAATTTCCATGCACCCTATGAGCAAACACTCTTCTTTTTTTTTCTTTTTTTTTTTGGCAAGAAAAGCGTGCTCTTAAATAAGACAAGTATTCTCTCAGACAAAGACTGTGTCACCTGTCATTAAAGATCATTATTAACCCATTCAGCCCTGACGCACCACAGCATGGGATGAAATGACCACGGTAAGTCAAGGGTAATGCCAGATTAGCTTGGCGCCTAATGGTGCCAAGCTAATCTGGCACTACCCTTGAATGATGGTTTGTAATGACAAATGCTCTTTAGTTAAGATGGTCGTCAGAACAGGTTCCGCTGTTCTATCAATAAA
This sequence comes from Semisulcospira habei, assembly GCA_036245525.1. Classification (NCBI taxonomy): domain Eukaryota; kingdom Metazoa; phylum Mollusca; class Gastropoda; family Semisulcospiridae; genus Semisulcospira; species Semisulcospira habei. The sequence goes on from BTPG01000006.1 coordinate 192,057,232, forward strand.
CTATGGCGGCCATTGTATCCACCGCTGTGGCGTCTCTAGGGTGACCAGTGACAGTGTTTGCATGGACCCTCGTAAGTGACATTTTGGCTCGAATCATGTTTTGATGGGGTTGTCTCCTTTGATGCCCCCCACCCCCACCCCTTCCAATTTTCTGGCGCAATCTGGGACCCGACGATCGACAGGAAATGCTCGATCACCGCCTTGCGAGAAAAGCTACGGATCACATATTCTGACCAAAATGTAAACACGTTTTTGTTGTTGTTGGGGTTTTTTCTCTCTGGAAAACATAAAATCGTTAGTTACGGGGATGCATGCCGGGGGCGGGGGGCGAGGTGGGGGGGGGGGGGGGGGGGGGCGGGGGATTGCAGAGGTTCCAGGCCCGTCTTCCCCCAGGCCAAAAATACTTGAAAAGTCATGTCAAAATTCCTTTTTTTTATAAGTCTGGCTCTTCACCCCCCCCCCACCCCAACCTTCCCGCCCTCCCCCCCCCCCGCCCCCTCCCCCCTCTCTTCTCCTGTAAATGTAACTGGGAAAATTATGTGTTAAGGTCGCATACTGCATACGCCCCTTCCCCGGGAGGTAGCTGATTCGCGCCTGCATGCTAACACAATGTCAGTATGTTGAGAGTTGCGACCGCTACGGGTACTCACACGGACACCGGCTACCCCCCTCCCGATTGTTTATCAGGTGGATATTGACAATCGATATCAAGTCTAGACGTCAGGGTCAACTACGCGTCCGGCCAAGCCTAACCTTCGCCTACGTGCTTGTCTGGCGCTTGATGAACCGCAATAGGTCGCCTCATTAATTGGGATCTCTCACGGCTTCCCCACAATCACCTCAGCCGGCTGCAGCGAGGACCCCCACCAAGTGTAATTGCTCAACTGTGACGACACGCTCCAAAAGTCGCCGCCATCCGAGCACACTCGCAAGTATCTGCAAGTAAACGGTTTTAACACTTTCGAGACGCGCTGCATCCATTCTTCTTCTTCTCGAACGCCGTCACACTTGGAGTTTGGCTCTCAAAGTGAAATCTGTGGTCTTCTGTAGCGTCTCCACAGACCCGTACAGTTTCTCTTGTAGAGTGGCGGGCTTCGGCCATATCTCCTCCCTCAGCAGCTGGTGGTTCCCACAGTCCTGGAGGATGTGCTCTGTGGTCTGCTCTGCTTCTCCACAAGGGCACAGGGGAGATGGCACGAGGTGAAAGCGTCTGTGCAGGTGGAAATTGCGCTGCATCCAATGACACACGCGGCAAACGCCGGATGCGGCATGCCTGGAACCAACTGCGGCATGTCTGGAGTTAACCCATTAACTCTTTCGAGACGTGCCGAATCCGGATTCGCGGCTTTACGCCGCGAATTCGGATGCGGCACGTCTCGAAAGAGTTAAAGCCTAAGCTCGAAATAATTTACATATGGAAGTTGTTCTCTAAAGTATATAAACCAGTTTATTGAGATAGGTCTGCCACAATAGTTCAAGGGTGGTGCCACAACAGCTTGGCCCCTACAGGCACCGAGCTGTTCTGGCACCACCCTTGAACTATCGTGATCAATCCGTCTCCTTGGGGAGCGGAAAGCATCTCCAGGAACTGACAGAGCCAAGGGAACCACACAGTCGATCGCTTCCAGAACAGACGTGTGCAGAAAGCTAGCAGCTATCTGACTATGTTAGGAAAGTGCTTTTTAAGATTACTCACCACCGTCTGAGTTGCCCATCTGTAGGCCCCGGGTGATTTCTGCCTTGCCAGCGAGGTGTTCGTTCAATCATTGCAAGGTCCCAAGCATGTCTTGGGCACTAGATCCACAATAAGCCTTTGGGCGTTGGGCAGACTTGAAAGGACAGGAGAGATCCATAGCAAACCAAACCAATTACTGTCACGATCTCGAAAGAAACTCTGGGAAGACATCTGATCGGTGGGGCGCGTATGGGATTTTGCCGAGCGCAAAGATCCCATCTTGACTGAACTGAACTGCACCGATCATCTCCTTGTGTAGTCTATCAAGGCTTAAATAGTTACGCTGGATGTTTCGAGGGTGTAGTGTTTCAGTGGATTGACAACCCTTGTGCAGGCGCCACACATCACGTGCATTGAAATGAGTCCATAATAATAATAATAATAATTATTATTATTATATTTATAAAGCGCAAACTCCCTGCAGTACAGGCTCTAAGTGCTGGCACTGGCACTTCTGAATGTACCGTCGTTTACCTTTCATAAATTTTCGGATACTGTCACTAGTTTGAATTGCAACCAACCAAGCTAGCCACCTATTCTCTACCAGCGAATTTGCCAGCCAGCCAACCAACCAAGCAACTAACCAACAAAAAAACGGCTGAGAAGTGACTTAACCCTTTTAGCAACAAGGTCCCATTTCTTAAATTTTATGGATGTTGCCTAACGCGTACCAGTTGCAGATGGCTTGACCATGATAATTCAAGGGTAGAGTCCATGACACTACCCTTGAATTATCACGTTCAATCCATCTCCTGCTGTAGGGATCCGGGGCTAAATGGGTTAAACGAACCCATGAATGTTTTGTATTCAGTGCTTGTGGGGCACCAACAGGTAGACGGAAGATCAGTGGCGCCCCCTACCGTGCAAAAGATTCAGGCGGCCTTACTGTGTCTGACAGACCTGGGCTCTAAGTGCCGTGTCAAACCGTTAGCTCCAGTCAGGCCAGCACAGGGAAAGGTGCTGACGGTTATGTTCACAACTGTCGAGCCAAATCACGCTGTAGTAGGGCACAATGTAGGCCCTACCACTCACAATCAGGGCGCTATTAACTCATTCAGCCCGACGGCCGTATTTCCCAAATTTTGGAGGCGTCATCTGGTGTTGAAGCAGGCCACAGTGGACCTCGACGATGACGACGCAGTGTACATCAGGTACCGTCTCGATGGCAGTCTGTTCAACTTCAGACGACTGCAGGCCCACACCAAAACCCTAGACCGACTGATTCGTGAGCTGCTCTTTGCTGATGACGCTGCCCTCGTTACACACAGAGAGAGCCTTGCAGCGCATCACGTCCTGCTTCGCAGATGCTGCCCAGCTCTTTGAACTTGAGGTCAGTCTGAAAAAGACAGAGGTCCTTCATCAGCCGGCACCCAAGTAAGAGCATCGCCCTCCCCACATCACCATCGGCGAGTCCGAACTGAAGTCTGTACACCAATTTACCTACCTTGGCATCATCATCACGTCAGACGCCAAGCTGGACAAGGAGCTGGACAACAGGCTGGCAAAAGCGAGCAGTGTTTCGGGCGACTATTCAAGCGGGTGTGGCACAATCAACAGCAGAAAAAAAGACACCAAGATCAGCGTGTACAGAGCTGTCGTCCTCACCACCCTGCTGTATGGTTCCGAGTCCTGGGCCCTCTACCGCAGCCAACTACGACTCCTCGAACGCTTCCACCAGCGCTGCCTGCGTACCATCATCGACATTCACTGGAGTGACTATGTCACCAACGTCGAGGTCCTTGAACAGGCTGAAACTGTGAGCATCGAGGCTTTGCTGCTGCGGACACAGCTTCGCTGGGCGGGGCAGGTCTGCAGGATGGAGGATCACCGCCTACCCAAGATCACCCTGTTCGGCGAGCTCGCCACTGGACACCGAGACAGAAGGGCACCAAAGAAGAGATACAAAGACGGTCTCAAGAAGTCACTTAGTGCCTGCCAAATCGACCACCGCCAGTGGTCTTCGCTTGCTGCGGACCGCGACACCTGGCGCTCCACCATTCACAAGGCAGCCGTCTCCTTTGAGGACTCTCGCAGAGCTAGCCTTAAGGACAAGCGGCTCAGGAGAAAAAACAGAGATGCCGCAGCTCAGAACCGTGGCCAGACCTTCCCCTGCAGCCACTGCGGTCGAACCTGCCTGTCCCGGATTGGCCTCCGCAGCCACGAACATGCCTGCAGACATCGTGGGCAACCCCTATAGAATCTTCGTTCGCAAAGTCAAGCCAAGAAGACCAGCTGCAGGAGATGGATCGACCATGATAATTCAAGGGCATTGCCAGATTAGCTTAGCGCCGACCCTTGAATTATCATGGTCGACCCATCTCCTGCTGTAGTGGGTCAGGACTGAACGAGTTAAAAACTTTTGAATTCGCAGTAATAATAATAAATAATAAATAAATAATAATAATAAATAAATAATAAATAATAATATAAATATAAATAATAATAATAAATAATAAATAATAAGTAATGAATAATAATAATAATAATAATAATAGTAATAAATATTAATATTAATATTATGATTATGATTATGATTATTTTTATTATTATAAATAATAAATAATAAAAAATAACTAATAATAATAAATAATTTGGGGGAAAAATACTGACGAGGAAACCAAATACGACATGTTCCAACAATGTCGCATTTCTTTTGCTCGTCAGTATAACAATAACGGAATATGTATGCAGCAGGATACGTAAAATTACGCGTGTACTGTGAACAAGGTAGGCTGCTCACTAGGAGACAGGTGTTGACAACAACGCGACCGCCTTCCAGTGGCCGAAAAATCAAACAAGGGGAAAGTGAGGTAAGGCGCTCGCGTTGTTGTCAACACCTGACCACTCGCCAAAATATCAAACAACGGGGAGGGGTGGGGGTGGGGGTGGAGGGGGGGGGGTGGCGCGAGCGTGTGTGTCTAAAGTCACCTTAATTTCAAACAGGGTCCAGGGGGGGGGGGGATAGGTGGGGGAGGGGGGGGTCCAAACACCCCCAAAAAGGGACTTTGTTATAGCATTTTAAAGAATTTGCGGTCTTGGAGGGGTAGTGGTGGTGCGGAACGCCTGGACTCCCCCCACCCCCCACCCCCACCGCCCTCTCCCCCCGCCCAAGATACGCCCTGGAGAGGGATAAAGATTGAGACAGAAAGAGACTTAGACACAGAGCTTTCTTGAGTCGTGGATCACAAAGGTCTCTGGTGTGTCATGTTCAAACTGACGGTCTACAGCCATCAAGTCCAATATCAAGAGATCAGCAGTTGCTACAAAAGTCAACGTTGACGAAAAAGGAGGCGGCTGGCGATATGTTTTGGCGTGTACCCTGACTGGGACTTTGCGGAGCTTCATCCGTGGATCAGACACCCGCTGGTCACCTCAGGTGTGACCAATGGCTGCTGTTCCAATTCACTGACCTCATCTGACCTTTGGGTTTTACAGATCTGGTTTGCTTACGATGCAATATAACTGCCACTATTTTTTTCTTCCACCTTTGCTATCACTGTCTTGCGATAAGTTACAGGGCAGAAACATACTCCTAAAAATCGAGAGTGCGTCCTGATGATGACATTAATATTTGTGTATATCCTTTCTGTTCTGGAAACAGGTCGAAAATGATAGTTCAAGGGTGGTATCAGAATAGCTTGGCGCCTACAGGCGCCAAGCTATTCTGATTCCATCCTTGAACTATGAGCGTTGGTTGCTCCACACCCTGTCATAGCAAGTCAGCTTTATGGGTTAATTACACGGCAAAAATCCTCGCGCTGGGACCATACGGCGTTGAGGCGCGTCCCCTGGGTGGTGGATAGGGGGTCCCTCGTGAGAGGGGTGCACCGAATGAAATAAGGTGCCGTGAACCAACATGGTCTAATGGAAGGTGACCCCGACAGAAAACCCCTGGTCCTCCTAGTAAGGGGGTTGGGCGTGGGGGTAGCTTCCCCACCCTGCAAAAAAGGAAATAGCTACAAAAACGCCGACGAAAAGACTAACAGTAATTCCTTTCCTGGAGGAGGAAGGTTCTTCTACTAGAAGACTTATGACGTCCTGTGGTGAAAGCCGGAAGTCTTCGGAAGCCACAGGACCGAGCCGCCTCTCTCTATCCAGGGATACAACCATGGGCACATGGAACGTCAAGACCATGTACCAGAGCGGCAAGGCCGCCCAGATAGCAGCGGAAATGCAAAAGTACAACCTTTCCCTGCTAGGCATCAGTGAAGCCAGATGGACGCAGTCTGGCCAGAAAAGGCTGTTAAGTGGGGAGATGATTCTGTATTCAGGTCATGAAGAGGAGAATGCCCCCCATACAGAAGGAGTAGCACTCATGCTGTCACCAGTGGCACAGAGAGCGCTGATGGGCTGGGAACCTCTTGGGCCAAGAATTATAACAGCAGCCTTTAGAACCAAGAAGAAGCTCAAGCTGAACGTCATCCAGTGTTATGCGCCCACCAATGACAGTGACGAGGAAGAGAAACAAGAGTTCTACGACCGACTCCAGAGTGCCGTGGACAAATGTGCGGAGCGAGACATCACCATCGTCATGGGCGATTTTAATGCCAAAATAGGGGAGAACAACACCGGATACGAAGAGGTGATGGGGAGACAGGGACTAGGCTCGGAGATGAGTGAGAACGGGGAGAGGTTTGTAGACTTTTGTGCTCTAAACCGACTTGTCATTGGAGGCAGCATCTTCCCACACAGAAGAATACACAAAGCAACTTGGGTCTCACCTGACCATACAACAGAGAACCAAATAGACCATATCTGCATTAGCAAGAAATTTAGAAGATCCCTTCAAGATGTTCGAGTGAGGAGGGGAGCAGATGTCGCCTCAGACCACCATCTGCTTACCTTAAGAATGAAGCTCAAGCTAAAGAAAAGCCGCACAGAGACAACAAGAAGACAGCGCTATAATGTAGGCCTCCTGAGAAAAACTGGAGTTAGAGAAGAGTTCAAACTGGTGCTGTCCAACCGGTTTCAAGCGCTACAGGAGCTAGTAAATGAAGAGAAGGCGGTCACCACAGAGCAGCAGTGGAAGGCAGTTAGAGAGGCGCTGAACTCAACCTGCAAAGACACTGTAGGGTTCAGGAAACACCACCACAAGGACTGGCTGTCGGCACAGACCTTGAAGAAGATAGAAGCGAGGAAGCAGAAGAAAGCAGCGGTCAACAACAGTCGCACGAGAGCAGCCAAAGTAAGGGCACAGGGGGAATACTCGGAAGCCAACCGCGAGGTGAAGAGGAGTATCAGGGCAGACAAGAGGGCCTACACAGACAGCCTGGCAGCAGAGGCAGAAAAGGCAGCAGGCAGCGGCAACATGAAACAGCTCTACGACATTACCAGAAGATTGTCGGGTAAGTATGGCCATACAGAAAGACCAGTAAAAGACAAAGAAGGCAAGCCTATTGCAGACAGAGCAGACCAACTCGACAGATGGGCCGAGTATTTTGAAGAGTTACTGAACAGACCTAGCCCCCCCCCCCCCCCCCCCCCCCCCCCCCGACATCCAGCCGGCAGAGACCGACCTACCCATCAGCTGTGACAGACCCAGCCGGGAAGAGATCAGAAAAGCAGTGGCATTTTTGAAGAATGGCAAAGCAGCAGGGCCAGATGGCATCCCAGCGGAGTCTCTGAAAGCAGACCTAGAGACAACAGTTGAGATGCTGTACCCACTGTTTGGAAAGTTCTGGGAAGAAGAGGTGATGCCAGCTGACTGGAAGGAGGGGTACCTAATCAAGCTTCCCAAGAAAGGCGACCTCAGCAAGTGTTCCAACTACAGAGGAATCACCTTGCTGTCAGTACCAGGAAAGGTCTTCAACAGGATCATCCTAGAGAGAATGAAGAGCTCCGTTGACCCCCAGCTGAGAGACCAGCAAGCAGGATTCAGGAAGAACCGATCATGTACAGACCAGATCGCCACTCTCCGCATCATCGTGGAACAGTCTCTGGAGTGGAGCTCCCCGCTGTACGTCAACTTTGTGGATTATGAGAAAGCATTTGACAGTGTGGACCGAGAGACTCTGTGGAAACTCCTACGACACTACGGTGTACCCACAAAGCTCGTCCGCCTGATCAAGAGCAGCTATGATGGCATGACATGTCGCGTGATCCACGAAGGGCAGTTCACCAGAGAGCTCCAGGTCAGAACTGGTGTCAGGCAGGGGTGTCTGCTGTCTCCGTTCCTCTTCCTACTGGCCATAGACTGGGTCATGAAGATGACCACAGAGCACAGACGAAGTGGAATACAGTGGACACTGTGGACACAGCTTGACGACCTCGATTTTGCAGACGACTTGGCATTACTGTCCCACACTCATCAACAAATGCAGGACAAGACCACGAGGCTTGCTGACATCTCGTCCCAAGTGGGCCTCACCATTCACAAACAGAAAACAAAGACAATGAGGCTGAACGCAACCAGGGAAGAACCAGTCTTGCTTGCTGGCACCCCGTTGGAGGAGGTGGAGTCCTTCACCTATCTCGGGAGCATCATAGACAAAAAAGGCGGCACTGATGCAGATGTCAGAGCACGAATCGGTAAAGCCAGAGCAGCCTTTCTCCAGTTGAAAAAAAGTGTGGAGTTCCAGAGAGCTGTCACAACACACCAAAGTCCGGATTTTCAACTCCAATGTAAAAGCAGTTCTCCTATATGGAGCAGAGACATGGAGATTGACAAAAACCACAGTCAACAGAGTACAGACCTTCATGAACAGTTGCCTTAGAAGAATTTTGAAAATCCACTGGCCAGAGAAGATCAGCAACGTCAGACTCTGGGAGAGAACAGAGCAGATAACAGCAGAGAATGAAATTGGGCGAAGAAGATGGGGATGGATCGGTCACAGTCTGAGAAAGCCAGCTTCCAGTATCACTAGGCAGGCATTGTCATGGAACCCCCAGGGAAAGAGGAAAAGAGGTAGGCCGAGAAACTCCTGGCGTCGAGACGTCCAAGCAGACATCAAGAGACTGGGAACCACCTGGAGTAGAATCGAAGGAGAAGCACAGGACAGGAGTTGCTGGAGGTCTCTCGTCGACGGCCTATACCCGGGTAGGGGTGACAGGCGTAAGTAAGTAAGTAAGTAACACGGCAAAAATAGCAATAAACGCAAACATGCGATTTCATATATCCACGACATGTCACACTATTCAAACATTCAAACAAAGCACCAATAGCTCTGGTGTGTGTGTAGTGAGTGGTTTGTGTGTATGTGTGTGTGTGTGTGTGTGTGTGTGTGTGTGTGTGTGTGAGAGAGATTGATTGATTGATTGTACATTGCTTAACGTCCCGACAGCAACAAGGCTTTCTCAGGACGTGCCTGCACTGCTTGTGAAAAAAAAACTAAACAGAAAATTGAATGTATGTCGCCAGCCGGTCAAATACGTTAAATAAACCAACAACATGGGGCCTAAATAAAGCTAAGACCATTTAGCAACACACATCCAATATCAAGAGCTACAGGCAGTGCAGACAGTAGGGAGAGTTTTAAAAAGGCAAATACAGGTGAATGGTCTAAGGGTAGACAGAAACGCATGCCCCAGAATAGAGAGAAAAACCCACCCTGTGGGGCTGACCAGGGTGACCCTGGGAACTAAAAAATACCTAACCCCACCCAAGTCCCCCAGGGCAGACCCGGGTGGGGGGTGTGAGAGAGAGAGAGAGAGAGAGAGAGAGAGAGAGAGAGAGAGAGAGAGAGAGAGAGAGAGAGAGAGAGAGAGAGAGAGAGAGAGAGAGAGAGAGAGAGAGAGAGAGAGAGAGAGAGAGAGCAAAGCCTTTCTCAGACCGCGGTCTGTATGACTGACCATCGGAGCGAGAGAATTTGCAGATTTGTGAACCCTATATCGAGTGCAAGGGACAAAACCCTTGCTGTGAAGGGAGAACTCTCATCCGTCGCACCTGGTGGAACCAACAAAGCCCTTCTGTGACGGTTTTCCAAAGGAACAACAATGCTACAAGACCTCAGACCAAGGCGATACAACAGCAACTTCCTATCAATAGGTTAGAGCTGAAACCCCAATAAGTAGCCGTAGACTGAATCCCGATGACTCTCTTCGAATGGGAAACATGTTTTTGATAGCAAGAGGAATAGATTCTCATGAGCCCCTGCGAATGCAGGGGCTCATGAGAATCTATTCCTCTTGCAGATGTGATGGGGCTGAACCCCAGGTTTTGCACCCGCTATATTGGGGGTGATTATGAAGTGGACCAAAACACGCCTGACAAAAGACCGGTATGAGCGGCAATAAGGCGGTATCAAAATCAGTCAGGTGATGACAAATTTATATCGCAAACTTAATTACCGGCACAACAATCGCCGCCGCCATCCGCCCACGTGACTCACGTGGGTCTCCCACAACACATATTGTGATTTATTCCTGTGTCCCTCGCGGTCTCGCTCGCGTAGCGGGCTTAACGATCAAATGAAGGGAAATGAATAAAGACGAAAATGTGTTCTGAATACACTGACAGTAAACAGAAGTCAGTCGGTTATGATATATATATATATATATATATATATATATATATATATATATATATATATATATATATATATATATATATATATATATATATATATATATATATATATATATATATATATATATATATATATATATATATGTAACAGAGTGAACCGGATGTTCCTCTGTGTACATAGACCGATAGCACTTATGACACTTGCTTCTCGGATTTCCCTCGTGTCGACTGCTAGCTATAACGTGCACCACTCGCGGTGCCTTGCCAAACGCAGCGTTAAGTGTTGTGTACACGATAGCTCAGTGTATGCGTTGTATTTCTTGTATATCAGTTTTTGACTGTGTATTGTAGCCAAACTACCACACCGCTTGCTTAGTATTTATTTGGTTAGCTTTGGCCCGGGTAATAGTATTTTTTAATGTATATGGCTTTTGGTCAATTGTAACCTATCAGGGTGATAACTGCCGCGATTTATGACTAGTCTTTTTGATTTTCGGTGGCCCTTCTGAGACCGCTTTAAGAATAAATATAAATTTTTCGCTGATAGTCCGTAATCTCAAATTGAATCCAGAGTAACTCTGGTAAAATTGCCTAATTTTTCTGTTTATTGTTTATGTTTATGTAGTCCTAGAAGTCATTATAGCTCTTAGGGCTGACAAGACATACAGATTTGCCAAGTATACAAATACCAGACCCCCGTGGACTTTGCACCGACGCGGAGACGGTGGGCGTCGCCAGCCTGCGTCTCGCGTGGCGGACTTTCTTTTTTTAATCAAACGCGCAAGACTCACAGTACCAGTACTTGTGACCGACTTAATTTCTGGCACCGGTGCCTTGGAGGAACTGAAAACATTTTTTTTTTTAATTCACCTAAACCGCGCGGGTTTTGGAGAACCTGTACTGCTTTCTGTTTTGGCTTTCTGCTTTCTAGTTTTTGTTAGAAAATAAAGTGTTAGCTTAACATGGCCACGTCCTCTCAGAATAATTGAGTCCAACAACCACCATCAAATCCTAATACATTTTGCTTGATATAGTGCTATAACAGGCAGATGTGATTACGCGACTCCAATCAAAATGTCCGAGTCGAAGACGAGGATTCTGGTCTCATAATCACATCTGCCTGTTATCCGCACTATATCAAGCAAAACGCTGCTCAATATAATATAAGTTATTGGTCGGAGGGGTTCGCTACACGGACCTTTGTAGGCCTGAGGGAGGTCAAAGGAATCATTGTACCCCGAAGGCCGAAGGCCTGAGGGGTACAATGATTCCTTTGACCTCCCGAAGGCCTACAAAGGTCCGTGTAGCGAACCCCTCCGACCAATAACGTATTTGTTTTCCTTCCTCCGTTTATTGTTTAGAAAAAAATCCGTTTGACGAAGCCGGCCGCTTCTGTGGCGGATAGGTGACACCATTGAATATACATGTTCTGCCGGGGATTCCCAGTCTTTACGAGACAGCGTATGACGTAGCATGATTCCGTGTCGCGCAAGTTTCGCGAGTAAAAAGCTAATCTTGGCTTGTGTACAGAATGATTCAAGCTGCAATGTCTACAAAAGGTCGTTACAGTATGACAGTGACAGTGCTTCTTGACTCATGTGTGATTCAGAAAAATTAATAACTTTTTGATGAAGCGATCGGCATTTGACCACTGATGTGACAGCTTGTGCAAGTTAGCATGGTGCCTCGTGCTTTTAGATTCAAGATGACTGAAGGGGATGCTTCGAGTGTGCAGCAGATTGTCGTTATATCCTAAAGTGTCATGTGTGTTGGGATATCTGGAAAAAGGAATACCAAACAAACGCTCGTTGTTCAGTAACAGCAGGACTAGTGCTGAGATGGATTTTAAGGTAAGATTTTATTTTACAGCGTTGACATGACTCAGATAGTCTTCGAAAATTCGTGAGATGTTTTTCTTCAGATAGTCCCGCTTTGAGTGACGTGAAGAGAGAACTTATTTTGGCAATAGCGTGTTTGTGTATAGTGTTGCTGGGTGTGTATTTTCGTTTTAGTTCTTGAATTTGTTGCTCGGCTGTGCTTTGGTGAAATTGTGAGCAGACGACAGTGTGTTGCCCGTTTGCAAGGATTGCTCTCTGATTGGTTAAAAAAAAACTCGGAAGCTATTTTTGTTCCGTGGTTTCCCGAACTTTGAAAATGTCTCGGTGCATGGCTATGAGATGGATTTGGCGAAGGCTTTTGCTGATTGCGCTGTGTAATTAGTGGTGAAATATTGTTTAAGTTGGCTCCTCACGTCGTAAAAAATAAGGCAGATGATGTGTATTACGTCAAATAGGACTACTTTAGTGCGGTTTTTTTTTCTGCTATTTTGTCGAACCGAGTTGCTATCAAGACTCGAAAACGAGGTCGTAACGCGTCATCGAGAGGGCTATAAAACGTCCGCCATTTTTCGCTACAGTGGTTTTTATATCACGGTCACATGGTACAGTTTGCGATAAAGTGACTGGTCGTGTGACGTAGGGAGGAAAACAATATAATATAATATAATACAATATAATATAATGTGTGTGTGTGTGTGTGTGTGTGTGTGTGTGTGTGTGTGTGTGTGTGTGTGTGTGTGTGTGTGTGTGTAGAGAGAGAGAGAGATAGAGAGAGAGATGTAGCCTAGAGAGAGAGAGAGAGAGAGAGAGAGAGAGAGAGAGAGAGAGATGTAGCCTAGAGAGAGAGAGAGAGAGAGAGAGTAGCCTAGAGAGAGAGAGAGAGAGAGAGAGAGAGAGAGAGAGAGAGAGAGAGAGAGAGAGCGCAAACGAAATGCGAAATGTTCCAAAAATGTCGCACTTCTTTTGCTCGTCAGTATAATAATAACGGAATGTGTATGTAACAGGATACGTAATCACACGTCTGTGCTTTGAACAAGGTCAGCTGCTCACTACAAGACACTACAAAGGGCAAGTTCGTACATCTGTGTATCAGGATTTACAGAGTAGCCGGAGAATAACATGTAGACTTCGCATGGCTCGATGATCGGTCCAAAGCTCTTGCAATAAGAGGCCACTTGCCCCAGTTAGTGTGAACAGGCGATAAAGTGCAAGTTGGGAGACCAACAACTAACCTCCCATTAAAACACTGGTAACCACCACCCGCTGCGGAATGCAGACCAAAAAAATCGGATCAGCAAGAGGCATAGACCCTCATGAGCCCCCGCAATTGCGGGTGCTCATGAGGATCTATGCCTCTTGCAAACGGAGGGGGTGGAGTCTGGAAGGAATTACTAAAAAGAATTGCTAAAGAATGATAAAATGTAATGTACATGGATAGTTAAGTCCGACCCCTCTGTGTCCTTTATACTCAATGGGCCCTTCGACAATAAATATTGTTCTGTTCTGATCTGTTCTCTCTAGTGCGTGAGTACCTCTCAGCCGAACACCAGCACCCGCTTGACTTCGTCCAGGGGGATTAGCGCCGGCACCGCCGAGTGGGCAACAAGCGAGTCGTCCGCTCAGCTCAGTGCTCTTGCTTGTCGGCGATCCAGACACAATCTATTACACGACGAGGCACGGCCCACAACCCAGGCTAGCCAAATCTGGTCTCAGTTTCTTGTCGCTGGAACAAGTTTTCAGAATGGTCAGGACAACAACGCAAATCAAGTGATATTTTGTGTGTGATTGTGGAAAAAAATCACTGAAAACGGAAGTCTGAACTCCATCATTCCTGTCAACGCACTTTAAAAAAAAAACATTGTAAATTCAACGTCAATGATCCCCTGACGTGAAAGGAAGAAAATGGTTTCTGCAAGAGGTATAGATCCTCATGAGCCCCCGCAACTGCGGGGGCTCATGCGGATCTATACCTCTTGTGGTAGGGTGTTGTTTAACTTTTCTCGGCAATTGACGGGGTTAGACTTGCAGATCTTTTACTCGACTCTCAGCACAGACAAGAACATTTGTTGGGTTTTTTGGTGTGTTTTTTTTAACTTCTCTATATCCCTACAAGCAGTCTGATGGATTTGAGAGCGAAGAATAACGTTATCTGGAATGTGTGCTGGTCTGAGATTTTTGGACCTAGGTCGTAAAGTTTGTCCAGTAGACAAATAATCACATCACCCTCAACACGTATGCCATGTGAAGGCCAAAGACAGGAAGCTGAAAAGCGAGATTTGTATTCTAATAGTAATACATTTTTTTAAATCTGGTTTTTCACCAAAAAAAATAATAACTTGGGCTTTTGCCTTGAAAGTGCAGGTACAGGGCTCCATGGTACACTGTAACGTATGTGACAGAAAACGTAAAATTAATGAAGACTGGAATTCAGACGAAACGAATGACTGCCACTGGTGTAAAATGAAAGGAAAATAAAACAACAAAGTTAAAATAATAATAATAATAATATAACAAACACGCTTTGAAAGGAGCAAAGACAAAACAGTTTATTAAATGTTCAAGGAATAAAAAAAAAATAAGACGATTAAAACGAATTAATGAATTTCGTACACTCTTCATCTTTTTCAGACGTAAACCTCCAAGGCCCTAAACGTGTCCATGCATCAGTGACTGTGAAGAGCAGGTAGGAGTTGTCCCACCCCGCCAGTAGCAGCTCGGCGACAATGAGTGCACTTGTTCACGCCGGCGCTGGTCATCCAGGGGTACCGTCAACAGACATCAGGGTATTGCTGGCCGACGCCACTCTTTTAGGGTTGACACCGACACGAATTTCTATAACTGGCGTGCATTTGTCCCCACCCCCCACCCCCACCCTCCACCTTCACCCCCTCCTTGTTTTTTTTTTTTGTTTTTTTTTCATAACCGCAAGAGGCATAAACTGTCACGTGACCCTGCAGCTATAGGGACTCATTAAAGTCTAGTCTTGTGTGTTGCCACAATGTAGGGCTCCATGGACGATTCTTAATGAGCTTGGGGTCAAAAGGTCGCGTGCGCGAAAACGAGGCTATCTGGGGCTGGACGCTCGACAGCAACATGGCGAGCGAAAGTGCAGAACGTCACACGAGACCTTAGAGTTGTGCCGTATTTTGAGCATTAGCAAATATCTGACCACATATAAAAATCAGTCCCCTGTAAACCAATCACAGCCATTTGCATTGAAGCTTGATTGAATTGTGTTCCAAGAAACTTGTCAGCAGATTGAGCATTCAGAAGATTGTGGTTTTAGGATTTTCTTCTACACATGAGATATATATATATATATATATATATATATATATATATATATATATATATATATTATATATATATATATATATATATATATATATATATATATATATATATATATATATATATAGTATGAGTGTTTTGTCAAAGCTTACACGGAACTTGTAACATACTGACTGCACACTATTTTTTTTAAAGATTTGACAGCACATTAGCATTGTTGGAGGGGTCAACTCGGTTATATTTTGTGAATTTAGCCAACATAAAACAACACAGTTTGAATTCAATTATCGGTTGTGGACCTACTTAGTGTTGTCCCATGCTGCCCCCCTCATGTTTCCAGGTTGGTGAATTGAAGCATGTGTGGGTGTGCGTCAGGTAGATAAATAAACTAGCGGGTTAACACTTTCTACAAGTGTTTTCCTCTCTTAACCATTTCGCAGTTGGTAGCAATTTCAGAAGTGTTTTTCACAGGCATCATTTCAACCAAATCGCTGCTGACAGCTAAAGGGTTAAAATTGTCGAAGTCAGAAGACTGCAGCAGAATAAAATGTATGACATTCATCACTGTGTGTGTGTTTGTGTGTGTGTGTGTGTGTGTGTGTGTGTGTGTGTGTGTGTGTGTGTGTGTGTGTGTGTGTGTGTGTGTGTGTGTGTGTGTGTGTGTGTGTGTGTGTGTGGCAGCACTACACAATCATCTAAAGGGATCAACTAAGACATTTGAAGGGTAGTGCCATGGTACTTTCATGTGTTAAGCTGATCAGACAATACCCTTAAGCTGATCCCCAACCCGAGGCAGCCATCAGACATTGGGTCTAACACTGCGTCAGGACTCAGCTGTATGAGTGAGCTTAGTGTTTGGAGCAGGACTAAGTCCACTCATGCAGCTGACCCCAGGTAAGGATTACAGAAAGTTTTTTCTCTTGCATGGGTCATGGAGAGTGAGCCTAAACCCTAACAATTCCTTCAGCTGAACTCATTCTACCCCAGACACACCACAGCAAGGTATGGCTCGACCATGATAGTTCAAAGGTGATGCCAGAATAGCTTGGCGCCTATGGGCGCCAAGCTATTCTGGCATGACCCTTGAACTATCTTGGTCGATCTGTGTCCCGCACTGCAATGCAATCTTCAGAGGACAACGGCAACATTTGGGGATTTCGGTCTTGGGGTACAGTGAGTTAAGTTGGTAAATGTGGATGCGAGCGCGCAAGAAGCATTGATTCTTTTGAGCCCCTCCAAATGCAAAGGGGGCTCGTGACGATCTATGCCTCTTGCAGATGAAAGGTTTTGGTTGAGGAGCCTTGTGCGGATTACGACGTGTTTGTGCCCAGATGAACAGCGTGAACAGAGAGGTGTTGTAGTGTTGAAAATTGTCGGGGTATTGTCGCTCGCCGCTTTTTAAGTCCCTTCTATTTATAGAAGGGACTTTTTAGGACGGCCGGTCGCGGTGGGGCGAATTTAATAGCTTGTCCATGATGTCAAAGGCAGGCAGGCCTAAACCTCTCACAATTGAAGTATGACAAGATAAAAATTACGTCATGTCTAGTTACGCTAACCTCGCTGCTGAACGTACATTTGGCGCGAAGCGCCGTGTGTGCGTATGTATGTATGTATGTATGTACCTGTGTGTGTGTGCGTATGTATGTAAACAAAAGAATCTCCGAAATTTCTGTACACACAAGCTTGAAACTTGGCGAAATACTTTCTTAAAATGGTGGCTAAAAAAGCATCCGAGCATATTGTAATTGAATGTCTCATTTAAGACATAAACAACTGTTTATAGGAAGTCGGTTGACCCAGATTAGAGTCCGTAATTTTTGTCATATTTACTTGAAATTTGGGATATAGCTAATTTTGGATAAAGACAGTGGATGAGTTCGTTAGCCAGCTTTGTATCCTTTCAACTTTCAACCGGTTAGTCCTTCGCAAAAAAACGCACTGATCATGTCACACCACTACTAAAGCATCTCCACTGGCTACCTGTCAAGCAGAGAATAGAGTACAAGCTGGCCACTTTGGCATACAAACACTATGACAATACACTTCCTGCATATCTGTCTTTTTCCCTTGCATCGCACAATCCTAGTAGAAGTCTACGCTCAAGCTCACAGAAACTGCTTGTTCAGCCCAGAGTCAGCCTAAAAACTGCTGGTGCCCGTTCTTTCGGTTATCAGGCCCCTCACGTCTGGAACTCACTTCCACTGCATGTCCGTCTATCCCCTACACTGATGACCTTCAAAAGAAATTTAAGACCTATCTTTTCCACGTAGCATATCAAGATTAGCTTAGTCTGGATGTGCCTCCTGGAAATGTTGGCTGTTTTCTTATATTATGGGTAGCCCCTGTAGGTAGGCTGCGCACGCGCGCGCGCGCGCGTGTGTGTGTGTGTGAGTGTGTGTGTGTATGTGCGTGTGTATATGCGTGTGTATATGCGTGTTTATTTCGTGTTAGGAATGCGCCTACATGGTGCGAGCAGGTGTTTATTTAAAGAGTGAGTGCGTTCTAATTTTTCTCCTTTTTAAAATTATTTTATGTGCTGTAAAGCGCTCAGAGCTTGCTGTCCGTGGGGAAAGGCGCTATTATAAAAACTATGTATTATTATTATTATTATTATTATTATTATTATTATTATTATTATTATTATTAACTTCTTTAGTAAAAATTAATTCTTTTCAGAAAAGAATTAAAACAGTAAAAACCCTTGAATTCTAGAGAAAGTCAGACAGTGGCGGTGATGTAAAAGAGGCAACTCCGTCTCCACGCAGACATTGACAATAATACTCTAAATATGACGTAATTCTCTCTAGCGCGCCGCTCTCTCTCTCTCTCTCTCTCTCTCTCTCTCTCTCTCTCTCTCTCTCTCTCTCTCTCTCTCTCTCACAGACATGCGCGCATCTCCAAGAGGCATAGATCCTCATGCACCAGGAGAGCGCATGAGAATCAATGTCTCTTGGAGATGTTTGGAGCGCGCGCGCATGCACGCACTAACACACACACACACACGCGCGCGCGCGCACACACACACACATATACACACACACACACACACATCGTCGCGCTTTCAGCTATCAGAAGAGCATTCAGGTGACCCGACATAGCTAGTTGTTTTGGAGAAAGACATTGGATGAGTTCGGTAGCCAGCTTTGTATCTTTTCAACATCTTCAGTAAAAATTATTATTTCAGAAAATAATTAAAACAGTAAAAAAAAATAAAAAAAAACACAACAACAATAACAACAAAAACTTGACATCTGAAGAAAGTCAGACAGTGGCTGTGACGTACAAGAAGCAACTTCGTTACGACGCAGACATACCTTAAATATGACGTAATTCTCTCTCTCGCTTGCTCGCTCTCTCTCTCTCACAGAGAGAGGGATCAGCATGTGTACATTACCTATAGGCCTTTTAAAAAAACTAAACAAAGATGCTTTTTTTACACGATCTTAGCCTTACACCGTTTCATGATGTGTACAATTGTACCAACCCAGATAAGGCTGTCTCTCTCTTACTTGATCTGTTCCTAGGGGTGCTAAACAAACATGCGCCAGTAAGAAGAAAGCGAGTCCGATCCCGCCAGCCTCCCTCACGGATAACCGACGAAATCAAACAAGCAATGGATGATAGAAATAAGGCTAAGAAAGAAAAGAACTTTCATGAATTTAAAAGATTGCGAAATAAAGTTAAGTACTTAATTAGAGAGGCGCAGAGATCGTTTGTAACCAAAACAGTCGAAGAAGACAGAAACCCTTCCTCTATATGGACAGCACTTAATACGCTTACCAACAACAAGCGTAAACAGTGCAAAACCATTCCAGAAAACCTCTCCGCTGAGGAGTTTAATAACCACTTTCTATCAGCCCCCAAAGACTTACTCAGTTCTCACAATCGCAATCAGTCGATATATTCCACACCAGAAAAGCTAACTAAGTTCTGTAAGCAAAGATTGTCCTCATATGATATTTTCGTCATCCCTGATATTGCTGTACACGAGGTAGGCAAATACATTTCTATCCTTAAAAAAGAAAACGTCTTCTGGCAGTGATGGTATCAATGGATATATCCTTGACCTGTCGCAACCATACATAGTGGAACCTCTTACATACATTTATAACCTATGTATACAAAAAAATGTCTTCCCAGCAGCTTTCAAAAAATCAAAAATAGTTCCTGTTCCTAAAGCAAACGATTCTTCTGAAATTAATAACTTATCGCCCCATTTCCCTTCTATCAGTTCTCTCGAAGCCTCTGGAAAAGCATGTTCACAAACATCTTCTGGAATTTCTTGAAAAAAGGTCCCTATTATATCATTACCAGTCAGGTTTTCGTCCCAAGCATTCATGCCACACTGCACTCGCACGAATAGTGAATTCGTGGGTCAACAGCATAAATGATAATAAAATGGCTGGTGCTGTCTTCTTGAATCTAAGAAAAGCGTTTGATCTTATCGATCATACCATCTTACTGAAAAAGCTTGCCACCTACTTAAACAAAAAGAGCCCCTCAGCTCTTTCGTTTCTGAACTCCTATCTTACAAAAAGAACACAAACAGTCTATGTCAACGGAAAATGTTCTTCTGAACAATTTGTGGAGTATGGAGTGCCCCAGGGGTCTATTTTAGGCCCACTACTGTTTTGTATCTTCGTTAACGATCTACCGTTACATGTAACGTGTAGTGAGACTGAGTGTGACATGTTTGCCGACGACTCAACATTACATTCCGCTGGTAAAACTGTGCCTGAAATTGCAAATAATCTTCAAGAGAGTCTTCATGAAGTCTCTCGGTGGTGTAATGAAAATCGCATGCTTGTAAATCCCACAAAAACAAAAAGCATGCTTATCACAACCCGCCAGAAACATCAGCTCAAACCTCCATCACTCAACCTTTCTTTGGACTCCATCTCAGTTGAGCAGGTCAGTCAACACCGCCAACTTGGAGTAATAATATATGATGATCTAAGCTGGCATAACCACCTATATTATATGGGAAAACATTTGTCCAAAAAGTTGTTTCTACTTTCCAAACTTAAAACGATCATTGACCTTAAGACGCGCAAACTATTTTTTAATGCCTACATTAAACCACACATTGATTATGCCTCAACAATATGGGATGGCTGCAGTGAAAATCACTTCAAGAAGATAAACTCATTATACAAGCGCGCTGCTAAGCTTATCCTCCCTGATCCGTCTTTATCCACTGATGCCAAGCTGCAGGCCATCGGACTTCTCCCTCTGGTTAAGCATCTCGCACTAAACAAATGTGTACTGATGCACAAAATTCTTAACGGGAAAGCTCCACCTTACTTATCTAGGCTTTTTTCGCCAACTGAAAAAAAATACAGCACCTCCAGGAACAGTCTCTCTATAAAAAGGCCCCGTATAGACCTGTTCAAATCTAGCCTGTCTTATTCAGGTGCTCTTTTATGGAATTCTCTTCCTCCCACTATTCAACAAACCACGTCCCTCTCTCTGTTTAAAAGTAGAGTACATGATTACCTTCCTAAGACATCGTTATGCTGATCTTTTCTTCTTCTTTGTTTTTTGACATAATACGCTTCATGTTTTTTAAATTTTTTTTTCATCTAGCCTCCAAATTGTTTGTTCAGTTTTCTAACTTGTTTTTGATAGTACACAAAATATCATACCTACTTATATGTTAGATAATTATGTGCGCACGTACGTGTGTATGTGTATGTACAAAAGTGCGCATGTGCACGAGTACATGTATACGTGTGTCTGTGTGCGTGTGTGTATGCGTGTGTGTGACGTTTATTATTAGTTAGTTTTTGTTGTTTGGTTGGTGTTCCTTAAGTAGCTTAGCAAGGACAGATTGTAAGAAAGGCCTGCGCGCATAATATCTCAATCCTTGGAAAATAAAGTTTCGTTCGTTCGTTCGTTCGTTCGTTCACATATGCGTGCATCTCCAAGAGGCATAGGTCCTCATGTGTCCGGAGGGCGTATGAACATTTATGTCTCATGAGAATGCTTGCAGCGCGCGCATGCACGCACGCACACGCACACATATACACACACATCGACGCGCTTTCAGAAGAGCATGTAGGTGTACTTAGTATATCATGTAGCTAGGTAAAGTCAACCTGCTTTCACACAAATTATAGCAAGACTAAAATTGAACCGTGAAATTCTAGTTTTGTCACCATTTTCCCAAGCCTTGAAGCGAAAGCGCAACTCATATCACGTTAAAAATAAAATTGCGTAAAAACAAAAAACAAATATGTCATGACAAATGCCGTTTGACAAACATAATAATTACGGTATTTATAATGCGCTTATCTTATAATAATTATAACTCTAAGCGCGCACTCCCAACTCGCGCACGCATGCGCACGCTTTAGACAATGACTCACGTACCACAAATAGTGAAATACATTACGACAGTCTGCTTAGGGTGGGAAGTGTGGTGGTATAGTGCTAGAACTGTTGAAAGAGGTGAGTTTTTAGGGCAGACTGGAAGTGACTGTAAGTGTTTCTGACGGAGAGAGAGTGGGAGAGTGTTCCAGGTGGATGGACCGTATACTGAGAAGGTGCGGGGGCCGAAAGTGCTGAGCTTGGTGCGGGGGATGTGGAGGCGGAGAGTGTCGGAGGCGGAGCGGAGGGAGCGGGGAGGAGTGTAGGGGCGAAATGACGCGTATGCACTGCGCGCGCCCCTTATAGAGTTCACTATGGCGCATTGGCACATTTGCGAGGCTTTTCAAAAGGAGATATTTCAACATCAGAATCAAGTCAAAGACAAAAGGTAGAGACCCTAGACAGCGAAGACAGCTCTCATTTAGAAGGGACTTTGTGGGTTATGATTCATCCCATCTTGTTGTACCCCCAGCGCGTTTTGTGGCCATTTCAGGAGAGTCGACGTGATTTGAATGTCCTAACCTGCAAAACAGAAAGTAAAAATAAAAAAATAAAAAAGAATAAAAAAAATTAAAAAATAAAACAATCCGTATATGATCATGCAACAGACGCAATTATTTATAAACGAGCATCTTGCTTTTTCTTCTCTAACACTTCTAGTTTAAATGCTAACATTCGGCAGGCCTAGGTAAGAATTAAAGTAGACGGCTGGTGCTCATGAAAAAAAAAAGACCCAGTTGCTGGTCATATTTACATATATGTCCCTCAATCAAGTGTGCAGTCTAGTTGCGACAGAGGAACAGTTAGAGATCAAACCCTCGCACCTGCAAGACCAAGACAGCGCGCGAGTGTGACAAGATAATGCGTCTGATAGACACGGGAAGACGTCTCGCTCTGTCACAGGGAGGAGCAAAAAAAAACATCCTCAAATAAACGCCAGATGAACTCCATAACAGAAACACAGAGGCAAGTCGAAAACAAGAGACATAGATCTTCATGGGCCCCCGAAATTGCGGGGGCCCATGAAGATCTATGTCTCTTGTGTATTGTTTTATCTCCATCCAAGAGGTGGAGCTGCGAAGACGTGAGCAAGCACCAGCCACTGTATCGAGTCCCACTCGGCAAACAAACACCAACAAAGTTTCCAGGAGAGCTGGGTTGGATGGCGTACGTGATCGGCTAATCTCTTCCTCTTCTTCTTTTTTATTTGAGTGGGGGGGGGGGGGGGGGGGGGTCAGTGGAAGGGGGGGGGGGGGGGGTTGGCTAGGAGAGGGATGGAGGAGCTCCAAATTTGAACGGACACTATTATCGACAGTTTATCGACACGTATACCGGGTGAAAAAAAGAAATAAACAGAATGGCCGAACAAAATAACTTTTCAAACAATATCAACAAAATAGTACTACTTTCGCTTCCTGCATCGCCGCTTTGATGTTGAGACACCATGGAGGCATGCTAGAGACGAAAAGGCATTAAAATCCGGCCGTTACAGGCATAGCTAAAGTCGGTGAAGTTTCTTCCGGCTTAGGAGCAGCGATAGAAGTAGATGGCAATGAGGCAGAGCCAGCAAAGTGCGTATATTTGTTATGACTATGAATGTGAATTCTCATGGGCACCAGTGGCAGCTCAAAAATCTTCTTCCGTTGGAGATGAAAGAGGCTGGGAAACGGCCCGAATGCCGAGACAGGAACAGGGCAGCTAGCCGGTGTAAAGCCAAAATGCGTTTCGTGGCAAATCACCCAAAAGCCGGTCACCGTGGTGTCTAAAAGTGACGGCTCTCACGCGAAACTAACCTGGTGAATCAGTTTGACATACGCCAACCATTGGATCACCTTGGTGTTTAAAATGACTCTCACGCCAGATGGACCGTGTGGATCACTTTGGCATACGCCAAAGTGATCCCGGGTCGATCTGGCGTGAGAGTCATCACTTTTGGCATGTTAGTCCTCTCACAGAAAACTGCCCAAACCTGACTCCCATACCAGAACCCAAGGGCGATCCGGTGTGAGAGTCATTTGGGCGATTTACTCACTCACGCAAAATTGCCAAAGCCAATGTGATGCAGGATCGATTTAGCGTGCGCTGAGTCAGCCCTGGGTCGATCAGGCGTAGGGGTGGGGATGGCGAGGTACACCGGTGTGGGAGACGCTACATTTCGCGCGACCGTCAAACCACACACACGTGAGGCGGGTGAAATGGGGTCCGGAGCGCGGGGTTTGCCGAGGGATTAGCGAGAGAAAAGAAGGGTGTGAGACAATAGAGGAAGCCCTTTGATCAACTGCCGCACATTGTTACTGCATGAGGAGTTACAGCAGCAGACAACTCCTCCGTCCGCCAACACTGTCAGTCACAGGCGGCTGAGGATGACACGGCAGTGGTATCATGAGACTAGTTTTCGTTAAATTTCGTCTGATTTCACTACGACCGCTGTGAATGAAACAATAGTAGAGATTTGAAAATGAGTTTTATTAAGGTTTCGTCTCAGTGACAAATAGCCGATAATTAATTCAGCACTGCATACAATCCTTTTTCATCTTCCTTGTTTATCCGCCTCATATTGTATATGTATTCGGGTTTGGGTCAGTCGGTCGATCGATGGTTTATATATTTTCTATGTCGATTTTTCCTACCATTTTTCATCCCCTGTAGTCTAGATCGGCCAAGATGCCTCCGACCCAAAAAAAATATCGTTGTACTTGATTAAACTACTGTCTACTTCCTGTCTTCTTCTTTTTTTTTTTTTTTTTTTTTGTTTTGTTTTGTATAGTGATTTATTCTATCCTTTTCGGAGGGTTTTTTCTCCCTTCTTCTCACAACCAACCAATCAAACGGACGGTTTAGAACAATTAGTCAGTGACTCGTCTGCTCACCCCGCATGTGAACAGGGTATCAAACACCGGTCTCCGTGATAGCAAAACCCCAAAGACCTCCTCCACTGAATAAAACGCAGAAGTAAATTGTCACACAAGAGGCATAGATTCTCATGAGCCCCGCAATTGCGGGGGCTCATGAGAATCTATGTCTCTTGTAGACGGGCGTGTTTATTGCAGCTGGAGTGAGCTTCTGTTCCTCACCTTTTTCCAGCTCATGAGTTGGCTGACGGCGCCTTGCTGTCAGGGCACGGCTTATCTCGCGAGTTTATCCGAGACCTGCCTCGCTCTGACAGAAACACGTGTTGCGCGCGCCCCCTGCGCCTCGCTCTGACAGCTACCATTACAGGCCCGATAACTCTAGCCCACAAACATAGCATAGGAGATCGGCGGCTTGGACGCGCTTTTACCGTGAGGTTTTGTGTTTTATATATATCGCCGCTTTTAACGTGAGGTTTTGTGTTTTATATATATCGCCGCTTTTAACGTGAGGTTTTGTGTTTTATATATATCGCCGCTTTTAACGTGAGGTTTTGTGTTTTATATATATCGCCGCTTTTAACGTGAGGTTTTGTGTTTTATATCGCCGCTTTTAACGTGAGGTTTTGTGTTTTATATATATCGCCGCTTTTAACGTGAGGTTTTGTGTTTTATATATATCGCCGCTTTAAAAAAAAAATCTTTTTTTTTCTTCTCCCGGTTGATAATGACTCTCGACATTCCAGAGAGGTTTCCGCATTTCAGTTTAAATTCAACTGAAGTGGCTTTTCAAACAGCTGAAAAACATTGCGGCAATAAAGGGGCTCGGGAAGCTGACGTCATAACGCTAGTCGTGGCTGCCATCTTGAGAGGATTCGCGACTAAGGCGCTCATAGGGAAATCGGCGCTGTCAGGACAATGTCAGGAAAGTCCTGACGTGCTATAGCTTGCCATCACCATAGGAAACCGCTAACCAGAATCTGTTTTTGTTTCCAAAGCCGAGGAAGAAACATGAAGAAAAACGTGTTGAAACACTACTTCGCTACTATCTGAAGTCTATCGTATCCTCAGTCTTAAGATGGCGGCTGACGCGCCGACTGACGCTCCGCTAGGCAGCGCGGGGAACTTCCCGAGCCCTAGTATACAACTCGGAATTCCGGCCGAGTGCTTTGCCGCTTGCAGTCCGTAACACAGGCTGCTGCCACAACGCCGGCTGTTTTTCTTGTTTGTGCGGCCATGGAGAGTCAAGAAATAAAAATAATATCTACGTGTTGATACTGATGTGACTAATTCCGTTGCACATTTTAGTACGTTACGGGGACCTGAACTCGGTGACTGAGCCGGTACAATACTAAAAGGCCGGTACACAAAGCCGGTAGTTATGTAGTGTAGCAAGATGCACTGACTGGTATCAAGATATTACCAATAACAGTACCGTTCCCAACCTGAGCAAGTTGTAATAACCACGGGTCAATTGCTCAGTTAGTCATCAAGCTGTGCAGTGGCCACTCAAACAAGACGGCGCGCCGCGCGGCTATAGTGAAGCCTTGCTTAGTAGTGGCTGGCACCGCAGGACTGACTTTAGGCCCTCACGCCGTAGTCATCGCAACTGGTCCCAGATAGATTATATATACTGACTGACTAGCCAGCAGCAGGTCAGATCAGTCAGGGGGGCCAGTTCCCACGGCGGCAAACGACAAGACAACCAGACTCAGAGTGGAGAAAATACCACCAGATTAGCACATGTCTGTAGAGCATTGGATTACTGTTTGCCGATCACAGACCCCCGCAGCCGTGCAGTGTTATCTGGCAGCTGCCACTGGACACCACGTGCCGACTCGGAACCGGCCCCGCCGACAGCCATTCAGTAAAATCGGTTGTAATGGCCAGTCAACATGATTTCGTCAAGTCTACGGGGACTCAGTTCATCTTCCATGTCACATGCATTCTCTCCAAATTACATGATCGCCGGTCATCATCACTTACTGATCAAGTCTCTCTCTCTCTCTCTCTCTCTCTCTCTCTCTCTCTCTCTCTCTCTCCTAATCTTTCCTTTGTGTAATCTGGTACTATTACAGTTATTACCCTGTGTTTGTAGTGAATAGCAACGGCAAGTATGAAAAATGGCACATGTGCAAATTACTTCATCCGTTGAGAAATAAAGTTTCATTTTATTTCTTTTAATTTCCACTCTCAGTCAGTTCGACTCTCAGTCACCCCCAATGATCCCCCACCTCCACCCCGCCGCCGGCCCCACCCCAACCCAGTACGCAAAAGGCTATGGGGTCGAAGTCGGCCCCAAAGCCTTTTGCTTACTGGAAAGCACCTGCCCAGCCGGCACCGTGCTTCCAGACAGGGCATATGCGTGTGTCAGTGTGACAAGGGATTAGATACGGCCTCGCCTTGTATTGCACAGATGCTGGGAGCGACGCAACGAAACCTTTTCTTCCTGATAACGACTGACACCAACACGCCATCCGTAAACGCAAAGCATTTGCAAAAGGCATAGATCCCCAACAGCTCATGCATATGCAGGGGATACTGGAAACGCATGCCTCTCTGCAGATACAATATAACTGCGTGGTTTTTTTTTTTTCAGTCGGAGAAGGATTGTCTTTCACTGAAACGTACTTGTGCTACACAAATAAAAGGCATGGTAAGTTGGTTTGGCCTGCTTAAGAGAGTCCGAAATAGCTCAGGCGGTTAAACGTCGGAGCAGGAGAGCGAAGGGAATCGCCGGGTCGTGGGTTCGAATCCCGTCCTGGCCCCAGTAGCTGGACTCACAATCCAGGGGGGAAAACGGATTTGTTCAATAGCATGTCCGCTGAATGGTCCTAGTAAATCAAAGTGGTACAGTTGGAGTGCGCATGAGTTGATCAGTGTTCGGGTCGTACTCCACATGATATGCAATAGATTTCCCTGTCCCCCATAACCCGCCCGTCAGGGCCGTCCATTATCACTTCGGTTCCGTGGACGTAGACTGACACTTTCTTTTCCCCATGGTTTTGAGGTGATGAAGACGATGCACAAATCGCTTGGAACTTCCGCTTTCGATACAACGTGTTTCAAACAAGCGCCATGCGGTTCAATTTGGAAGCCGCCATGACAGTATACAAGGAGACTTCTGATTGGCTGTCTATTACTTGCTTCAGACACAGCACTGGTTTGCTTCCGAGTATAAATTTCCAGTGAATCGACGTTTTCTGCATTTGTAGGCCGACTGACACTTTCTTTTCCCCATGGTTTTGAGGTGATGAAGACGATGGGGTATGCACAAATCGCTTGGAACTTCCGCTTTCGATACAACGTGTTTCAAACAAGCGCGGCCATGCGGTTCAATTTGGAAGCCGCCATGACAGTATACAAGGAGACTTCTGATTGGCTGTTTCGATGCATTCTCTCACTCGCTGTGTAAATCGGACCAAAGATTTAAAAGTTCACAGTCAACAAACCTGAAACCTGTAAGAGCATGACTGGGGTCGAATTCTTCTTCAATATTAACATTATCCTGCAGTTTTGACGACGATGCTGACGGTTGATGGTTTCGTAGTTGATGCGTCGTCTGCTTGAACGCTGTCGGTGCGAGCAGGTTCACACGGCTGTTCATCGTCACTGCAACTATTACTTGCTTCAGACACAGCACTGGTTTGCTTCCGAGTCAGGGCCGGATCTGGGGGGTGGTTCCTGGGTTCCGGAACCCCCCCCCCCCCCCCCCCCGGCCATCCGATGTACCTCAGAAAGAAATATATATATATATATATATATATATATATATATATATATATATATATATATATATATATATATATATATATATATATATATATATATATATATATATATATATATGTAGTTTTTTTAAGCTCTTAATTAGTTTATTGGTCTTTGAAAACTATTTTAAATTATGAACAAACCCCAAGGTGATAACCTCCTCCCTGTCTCCGGCAGCACAAGTCACACGCTGCGCTATCGGGGAACCGATTGCCACACCGCAACATATCATCTGCGCTATCGTGGAACCGATGTTTCAGCCACAAGGGCTCGCTACTGCAAACTGTGAGACATGAGTGCTCTCCCTTCCATATTTCCGCTTGGCGAAGAGTAAACACGTGTTTTCAATCACTGCATTTCATTCAGTCTCAAATTCGTTAATTTTTCAACTCAGCCTTTCACTGGACAACTGTAGGCAACAAAATGCCAAGGAAGAAACCACTGAAGGTCGCTGATGCGAGTGGAACAAGGAATATTCAGTCCTTTTTCTCTGCACATCCCTCGAGCTCAGCAGCCGAAACTAGCGAAACTGGCGAAATCGAATGTTCTGGTAAGTTGTGTGTTGATTTTTTTTATTTTATTATTTATTTATTTCTTCTTTTTTTTTTTTTTTTTTTTTGGGGGGGGGGTGAGTGGGTGGGAGGGTGCCCGTGGGGGGAGCGTCTGATGAACATTCTTTTGCCACTTGTTGTCAGAACTCTGAATCTTTTGGTTTTCGTTGCAAGTTCTAGTCTTTGACTCGGGGTGGGGGGGGGGGGGGGGGGGGAGCTGGGATTACGCCTTACCGTACGGAAACACAACTTTCCTAAACATTTCTTTAAACAAAAGACAACACACATGGATACTCTTCCCTGACGAACTCCCCCCCCCCCCCGTTTACGTTCTTCTGGTCATATGACCTATTGTCTATTGAACCCAACCTGATGTCTATGAACTTTAATTTATAATGGTTCTTTTGCAGTGACACCAGCAGCATCTTGCAGTCAACCTCCTGTGTCACGTTCCTCGGACATCGCAGATTACATTGGCCAGGCAGTCAGCGAACAAGACAAACTACACTTCTTAACGGACTGGAGGCCGAGCTTACCTGTTGACTACAGTTTTCCTGTCACGCTGATTCACGGCAAGAACCGAAAATTTCAGAAACAATGGTTAGAAGCCAATCCTTGGCTCATTTACTCTCCTTCTGTTGATGGAATGTTCTGCAAAGTTTGTGCGTTGTTTGTCACAGATGACACTCTAGGCAAGTTTGTCTGCACGCCCTACAAAAATTGGAATAAAGCGTCAGGTGCCATGTCCTCACATAGTGCTCTCAAATACCACCAAGACGCCCTGGCAAAGACAGAGATGTTCATCGACGCCATGAAGAATCCATCAAAAAACATTACCACTCAAATGGTCACCAAGATCTTAAAGCAAATTGAAGTGAACCGGCAGGTCTTGGCCAGCATTGTCAAGATTGTTGTAGTGGCTGGCAGGCAGGGTCTGGCACTCAGGGGGAATGGAGATGATGGTGTCCTCCAAGAGAACAACATGAGCAATTTCAATGCCCTTCTGGAACTCCGCATCGACTCTGGAGATGAAGTTCTGCGAGAGCATCTTCAGACATGCAGTGCAAATGCCACTTACGTCTCCAAAACCACCCAGAACAGAATAATTGATATCATTGGTGACATCATTAGAGGCCAGATTATTGCTGAAGTGAAGTCTGCGAAACAGTTCACACTGATGGCAGATGAAGCCACTGATGCAGGAAATTGGGAACAACTGTCGGTGGTTCTTCGTTTCGTAGATAGCAAGAAAGCCATTCGCGAAGAATTCCTTGCATTCTTACAATGCGAGTCGATCACTGGTGAGGCACTGGCACACAAAATCCTTCAGTGCCTGAATGAGTGGGGTCTGGATGCCAGCAACATCAGGGGCCAAGGATATGACGGAGCCGGCAACATGGCAGGGAAATTTAAGGGGGTGAAGGCAAGGATCTTGGAGGACAACGAAAAGGCCTTGTACTTTCACTGTGCAGCACATTGCCTCAGCCTCTGTGTGGTGAAGTCCTGTGAGATACCACAGGGCGTGCTGAAGGATATCGCCATGTTCTTCAACTTTTCCCCGAAAAGGCAGAGGAAGCTGGAGGATGTGATCGATGCTGCACTTCCTGACAACAAGAAGACAAAACTGGTCAACTTGTGCAAAACGAGATGGGTCGAAAAGCATGCAGCGTTTGAGTCATTTGCAGCCATGTACCAGATTCTTTACGACTGTGTCGGACAAATGACAGAGGACAGGGAAGGATGGGATGCTGACACGCTGACAAGTTCCTCGGGATTTCTCCACTCCTTGTCAAATGGGGAGTTCCTGGTGGCATTTGTTGTAGTCCGCAAGTGCCTGCAGTATCTCAAGCCCCTCACTGAGAACCTCCAAAAACAAGAACATGATATTGTTGCAGCCTACACCCAGATAACTGATGTCTCAGACTGCATCAGTAATCTAAGATCGACCGTTGATACATGTTTCGCTGCCTGGTTTGCTGAGGCCAATCAGATGTCACAAGACATGATACGGGATGACATTCAGGCTCCGAGACGTGTGGGACGGCAGGTGCACCGAGAAAACCATCCTGCGGACAACGTCGAAGAGTTCTATCGGAGATCGATTGCCATTCCATTTCTGGATCATCTGTCCAGGGAGTTGCAGGAACGCTTCAAAAATGCAGACTTGGCAAGGGATGGATTGAATCTGGTGCCAATCAACATGGTGCAGACCCCAAGAGGCTTCACAGCAGTTCCAGACGGTGTCAAATGCTTGGCAAACCTCTGGGAGGAAGACCTTCCTGATATCGATGGGATTGAACCAGAATTCAACAGATGGTGTGCCAAATGGCATCGCGAACAGGACAGTGAAGGCACAGTTCCAAGCTCTGCAGCAGAAGCTCTGCAGCACTGTGACATCCGCTTTTATCCTAACCTCTACAAATTGCTGCAGCTGGTCTGCACCCTACCCATCACCACGTCAGAGTGTGAGCGCTCTATCAGTCGTCTGAGGACACTCAAGACCTACTTGAGGTCCACCATGGGTGAGAGCAGACTGAATGGACTCGCACTTATGCGAATCCATCGACACATCCCAGTTGACATTGGAGCAGTTGTCAATGCCTTTGCAACCAAGTACAGGACCCAAATGAAACTTCTTCCACATCACCTGCTGAATCAGTGAATGTGTGAGTGGGGCCCGCCCCCGCAGTTCAGTCAAGAGAGCGTTGGACTCGTTATCCTAGGGTCGTGGATTCTAACCGGGCATGGGACTATGTCAGACCCTATTTCAGTATTTGTTACCTCATATTATCGACAAACTTTTTGGTTGGTGTCAGTGTGTAATGTGATCAGCCGTCTCCATGGCTCCAGCCAATATGGGACATTAAACTCAAAAACCAACCAACCAACCAGAATGTGTGATGAATGGTGCAATTTACGAACATAGCAAAATTTCCCCACCCGTTCGGTCCGGCCCAATACCATCACTTGTAACCCCCCCCCCTTCTACTTACCTTGATCCGGCCCTGCGAGTGTATAAATTTCCAGTGAATCGACGTTTTCTGCATTTGTAGGCAGACTGACACTTTCTTTTCCCCATGGTTTTGAGGGGATGAAGGCGATGGGGTATGCACAAATCGCTTGGAACTTCCGCTTTCGATACAACGTGTTTCAAACAAGCGCCATGCGGTTCAATTTGGAAGCCGCCATGACAGTATACAAGGAGACTTCTGATTGGCTGTTTCGATGCATTCTCTCACTCGCTGTGTAAATCGGACCAATGAAAATCTTTGTTATGTATGATTTTGGTCCCTAAGAAAGGAATGTAGAGCTGGGTTTCCTGATCGCTCTACGCTTTACCGAGTGTTTCTACGATGTTTAGAAGTAGAATTATGGGCATTTTCAGTTTATGCATATTTAATGAGCCATTGTTTATGGTAAAACAGAGCATACCTCACTTTCTAAAATGAATTATATTAGCATTTTGAGGTATACGAGGCCAAAATAAGTTATACCACAGCAAACTACATATGCCAGGGTGTCTATTTTGGGAACAAACACAAAACACATAAAAACACTATTTAGGTTGATTTTTCATGCTCCAAACTGGCCTTAAACACCGAACTAATCAATCAATCATTTGGCCTGCTGGACATTTCTCACTCAGTGCAATGCTGTTTATAGGCTGCCTTGGTTGTCATGTGTGCCGCGTGCGTGATTGTAACGCATCACTCGAGTAACAGGCATCATGCGTTACCCTCGTGCTGCCTTACATCTGACTAAATGTGTGTGTGTGTGTGTGTGTGTGTGTGTGTGTGTGTGTGTGTGTGTGTGTGTGTGTGTGTGTGTGTGTGCGTGCGCGCGCGTGTAGGTAACGGATCACTCGAGTAATGGGTGTTTTACTTTATTCTTGTGCTGCCTTACAACTAGCACACGTGTGCGCATGTGCGTGTGTCAGTATGTGTGTGTGTCTGTGTGTGTGTATGTGTGATCTTCAGTTTCAATTCCTCAATAGTTACAGTTGACGGTTAGTGTTCAATAGTTTACTTGTGAAGTTTTAACTTTACTCTTTCAGTTTATAGTTGAAATCTTAGAGTTAATATTCTTTCATATAATCTGTGATCACCGGCTTTTAGGTTTATTTAAATCTAATGTATGCGCACGCGTGAGTATGTGTGCGTCTGTGTGTGTGGGTGCGTGCGTGATTGTAACGCATCACTTGAGTAATAAGCACCATGCGTTACCCTTGTGCTGCCTTACATCTGACTGAACGTGTATGTGTGTGTGTGTGTGTGTGTGCGCGCGCGCGTGCGCGAAATATTTCTGTTTATTATTATTATTATTATTATTATTATTATTATTATTATTATTATTATTATTATTATTATTATTATCTCTTCTTTTTATTTTATTTATTTGTTATGTTACCTTTTCTCCTGTTATATTGGTTTAAAATGGTATTAAGGACAGACATGTAAAAAGGCCTGCGTGCCTACTGTCTTCATCCTTAGAAAATAAAGTTTCAATTCAATTCAGTTAAATTCAGTGTACAGCGAAAATTGGCATGAAAAGTTCGTCTGTACAAGTTAGACCAAACAAGCGGACTGATTTGCCCATAGCTCACAGCCCGAGATAAAGTCTGTCGGAGCGAAACTGAGAAGGACGAGGACTCCGGTCAAAACGGCGCACGTCGGTTAATGTAACTTTTAACCCCTTCACTGCCCAGAAAATATAAGCGCGCCCAACTGCAAGAGGCATATATCCTCATGAGCCCCCGCAGTCGCGGGGGCTCATGAGGATCTATGCCGCTTGCTAAAGCCATTTTGCATCCATATCCCATTTCACGGCTTTATTTTTTTTCGCGTTTCTTTGACGTATGATCATACAATAATGTCAAAAACACACTCTGCGTAGTTTCTTTGACGTATGATCATACAATGATGTCAAAAACACACTCTGCGTAGTTTCTTTGACGTATGATCATACAATGATGTCAAAAACACACTCTGCGTAGTTTCTTTGACGTATGATCGAACAATGATGTCAAAAACACACTCTGCGTATTTTCTTTGACGTATGATCGTACAATGATGTCAAAAACACACTGCGTAGTTTCTTTGACGTATAATCATACGTCGAAAACACACTCTGCGTAGTTTCTTTGACGTATGATCGTACAATGATGTGAAAAACACACTCTCCGTAGTTTCTTTGACGTATAATCATACAATGACGTCAAAAACATACTGAGTTTCTTTGACGTATGATCGTACAATGATATCAAAAACACACTCTGCGCCCACTGGTAGTGAAGGGGTTAGCGAGTTTTCGTCAGAAGATAGAAATGATGACCGACCGTTCAACCCGATTTTTATCACTCTTCTGACTTGAAAACCCAAAACACAGTTCGACACTAACTTATCATTGAACAACGTGTCGCGGTGATTAAATTAAAAAGATAAATCAATACGATACTGAGAATGCGTTCAAATGACGCGCATCATTACCCCGAGAAAAATCCACAAACCCGCGTCATGTCCCTGATAATGATGAACAATCTACAAAGCTAAAAACAGCAATCAACCCTCAAGGCTGAATGTGCACACCGTGTAGTCAGTAAAACTGTAAACTAAAAAATGAACTGGTTCCGTTGACTGTCGTATGTGTGCTGATCTGTGATTTTGGACCCTGCGGCCTCAGGCCGCAGGGTCCAAAATCACAGACCGGCACAACTGCGTTTTAAAACGCTCACTGATTGTAGTTTTGGTGTGTTTATGTGTGTGTGTGTGTGTGTGTGTGTGTGTGTGTGTGTGTGTAAGGGCGAGTGCGTGAGTGCGTGTGTGTGTGTGTGTGTGTGTGTGTGTGTGTGTGTGTGTTAAACATTAACGTTTAGGGTCTAACGTCTTTTGTCCATCATGATGATGATTTTAAAGACGGGGCACCGAATAAGGTCTGAACAAATTTTGATCCCAGTTAGATTCGAACCCGGCACCTTCCGGACGAGAGTCCAATGCTCAACCACCGTGCCACAGCTCCCTCCCACCCCACCCCCCCCCCCCCCCCACCCCCGCACCCTCCCCCCCCCCCCCGTGTGTGTGTGTGTGTGTGTGTGTGTGTGTGTGTCTGTATGTCTGTGAGTGTTTGTGTCTGTGTGAGTGTGTGTGTCTGTGAGTGTGTGAGTATGTGTGAGTATGTGTGAGTGTGTGTGTGTGTCTGTGAGTGTGAGTGTGTGTGTGTGTGTGTGTGTGTGTGTGTGTGAGAGAGAGAGAGAGAGAGAGAGAGAGAGAGAGAGAGAGAGAGAGAGAGAGAGAGAGAGAGAGAGTGAGTGTTACGTGGTGGAGTTGTTGTCGTAGTATGATAAACACACCAGACGCACGCACGTAAGGTTCTTTAAAATAAACCTCGTTCAGCTGCAATCCGTCACACGTGGCTTAAGGACTATGTAGACAATACTGGAGTAACAGTTCCAACAATGTTTTAATTCAGTGATGCGATCACCACACAATGCATTTCCAATTGCATCAACACTGATACAAAGTCTCTTCTGCGATGTCCACACTACGACACAAAGTTTCTCACACAACGTATACCACACTGTTAAGCTGTTTCTTTTACAATGTACACCCTATACTGACGGGCCACGTACCTACGATAACTGTGTTTCTCTACAACTGACAAATGCAAGACAATGTACGAACGTGCTTCCCCAGCACCAATCTTTTATAGTGCACTAATTTCTAGAATAATCTAGGAAAATCAAACAACTCAACCAATCAAACTGAAACTCACAAACATCGATAAAACATGAACCCTCTAGAAAACCACAATAGGCTACAAAAATTTGGCTGCTCACTTCAGCCCCAAATCCTTGGTAAAATGACATCTCACAAAAGTATTAGTGAGGGGCCCAAGGCTCATAAAACAGCTCGAATGTTCACTTCATAGTAGAGACATGCCACTTGGTATATAAGTAAACAGTACCTCTCCGAACAATATTAGCCTCAGAAACACATTGACAGCGCTCTCAGATGGGAACGACCATCGATTAATTAGGTCAACCTGACCCATAAACTCTTTTGTTCTTGTTCTTAACCATAACTATTGAACATGCAACTGGTTTGAACTAAAAGCAACATGGAAGTTCAATATACATGAAAAGGAACCTTCACATGATATATCATGCAGTCAGAATTTTGCCGGATGTGATATCTGATGGGTCACAGTTAATTAGGTCATGACCATCTGCCCATTTTCAGTATCACGACTACAGATTATCATTTTAGCAGTAACTAAGAAAAAGAAAACTGTGATCAAGCACAACGTGAATGTGGTGCTTTGGACCGTTGAAATACGTTTCCTTTCATATCAGTATCAACAGCATTTCACAATATTTTCTTTAGCAGTAATTAATTAGGTCAACATGACCCCTTTTAGGTTTATTGCTTGCTTGTTGTTTCTGCCTTACAGTGTGGTCTGGTCAGTTTTTTTCACACATGTACAAACGTAAACTGGACTTGGAAACCTCTGAGATAATCAAAAATTGACATTAATTTCCTAATAATAATAATAATAATAATAATAATAATAATAATAATAATAATAATAATAATAATAATAATGAAGATTTATAGGCGCCTATACATGGTAAGATGCACTAGGCGCCGTACATACGAACAAGAAAAATATTACACAAAAGGTGACAAAACCAAAGCCACATGTACAATTACACAAAAGAGCAGAAAATGACTAAATACATGAACATTAATAATCAAGATGGGAAAAGATGGGTTTTAAGACTGTGTTTAAAACTGGCACTAGACTCACTGTGTCTCAATGATTTTTAATAACACGTTCTCACATTTTGTATTGATTACGCCCCCACCCAGGTCTGCCTTGGGGGACTTGGGTGGGGTTAACTATATTTTAGTTCCCCGGGTCACCCTGGTCAGCCCCACAGGGTGGGTTTTCCTCTCTATTCTGGGGCGTGTGTTTCTGTCTACCCTTGGTCCATTCACCTGTATTTGCCTTTTTTAAACTGTCCCTACTGTCTGCGCTGCCTGTAGCTCTTGATGTTGGATGTGTGTTGCTAAATGGTCTTAGGTTTATTTAGCATATTGGACAGGCTGGCGACATAATTCAATATTCTCGTTTTTTGGGGTGAAGTTTTTGTTTTTTTCACAAGCAGTGCAGGCACGTCCTGAAAAAGTCTTGTTGCTGTCGGGCCGTTAAGCAATGTACAACCAACAATGTATTGATTACGCCTTAAGTCCCAACTGCAACTGTGTCCCTTCAGCGTCTCTTCCATGTACACATGTACAACCGCAGTGTGCCAGTCAGAGACAAACATTGAAACATAAGTCAGTGTGTTTTTGTTTGAGTTCAGATGCACAAGATGTTTTCATTTTTGCACTTGCATTTTAGAAGCGTTTCGAGTGTCTATTATGATCACCCGACAGATACCTGTAATAACCATGAGGTCACCACTGTTTATTTTATACATTCTGTGAACAGTCTCCCATCATGATCACAAACTTTTTTCACCATAGTTATCTGGCCAAAATCACTGTATTTCCTTTGCGAGGGCATACGGAGGCTGGTCCATTGCGAGAACAGATGTTTGTCAAGGATTCGAATGTTGCTTGATCAGTGGTGTCAAATGGGCATTCTCTAGAAGCAGCGACAAAAGTCTGATGATGGCAGGTAGATCTCCAGCAGACGGTCGTTGCGAGGCATGGTAGAATGCCCAAGATAGTGCTTCCTGGTCGTGGACCGACGCATTTTCAAAGCAGGTTCGGACATTTTCCAACCACGCATAGTCTTCTTTATGGCTTGCGACTTCAGGGAGAACATTTCGCTTAAGAGGACCAGGTGACTGGGGTACAAACTGCTCTGTAGCTGGAATAACTACAGGTAGGATTTTGCTGTACTTTTCTGGGAGCTGTGGGGTGCCCTGGTTGTCCTGTTCTCCGTCAAAGAGTGGCACTGACTGTTCTTGGCCCTCAGTTACTGTGTGTTAAATCAAGGATATACCAGTGCCGTGAAAAGAGTTGGACGTTGTTGTTGAGCTAGGATTATGGTCAATGTTGTCCACAACACCTGCTGTGAAGACGCCCTTCATCATATTTATAGGGACAACAACACCGTCCTCTTCGAATCTTTTGATGACCGAGTTTGCAATCTGTGATGAGATAGACATCACACATTTGTATAAAATTCCTAGCCCTAGAGAAGACAGTGTGACGACAAGCTCTTTCTTTCTTGTCTATGCATGGACTTTGAGACTTAAATACAGAGGCAGTGGTGTTTCTCTCTCCTTGTTGTGACGTTGGAAGGAAGGATTTTTCCTCGAGAATATCCGGCAGTTGAAGGCAATATGCTGTAATATCGTGAGAACAGCTTGTCTCTGAGAATAATCAACAGGTTCAGACTGCTCAATTGCCGCTGGTCGCTCCAGAATAAAACTGACCAAAGCTGTTGGCAAAGATCTCTCTTGGCACTGTTTCTCAAATCTTCCATTGAATGCAGTTTTATATCTGAATATTTTCTTTCTCACCACTTCAGCTGCTCTGGCTAACTCAAGGGCTTCAGAGTCACGTGTACAAGCCTTCTTTACGGCATCACCCACGTCTCTGTTAAACACAAAAATGACCTCTCTGCCTTGGTAAGATGAAAGATCTGGTACAGCTACCAGAAGCTTTTCTCTTAAACGTCCAGAATGTGCCCTGTGAGCAACTTTCAGGCACGGTAATTCAAACGAGACGCATACAGACTACAGACTATTGTGAAGACTGGTGCAGTATCGCCCCCTCTCTGAAGCTCTCCACGTATGCCACAAGTTCTGCAAAAGCAATCGCATGAAAAATTGAGGCATCGTCCTCTTCAGGTTCAGCCTGTGAAGTTGTAGGAGAACGTCTGTAGAAGTCTGTGAGACACTTCAAGTGATATTTGGATTCAGAGGACATCATCTCTTTGTCAGCAAGTTTTCAAAGCAGATGCCGGTCATTGAGTAGATGGGCATGACTGCTGACCTTGAAATCCAATGTTAATGTACATGCTTCATGTAATCCGGCTGAGCCTGGGGGACCATCACAAAGCAAGCACATAGCCTGTATTGCGTTACCCTTCCCGAGTGTTTCTTCTCTTTCTGCATTGCCATGTGTTGATAGTGCTGATGATGTGCTGACTGCTTTCCTAGTTTTCACTGGACTTGCAGAAGGTTCTGTTGTCTTTTTTTTCCGCTGCAAAATTGTGTTGCTGGCCTTTGTTCCGCATGATTTGTGCCAAGATGCTGAATGTTTTTGGAATGTTTCTTCAAACCCATCGTCTTCGTTAAGAAGGTTCAGGCTGACTGACAGGAGAGCACTCAAGTTCTTCAAATCCTTCAAGATTCTCAGCAACATATTTGTAGCCAGCACCGTCTTTTCTTGCTGGACAGACACTGAAGTGCCTCGTTAGTTATCTCTTATACTTTTACTTATATAAGTTTTATCTTTTGCTGTATCGTCTGACGTATTTTCATATGTGTAGAGTAGCAGGACACTTTGGAAGACAGGCATTGCTATGCCTAAAACTTTTTATCCTGAATAAAAACGTTTCATCATCTCTTGGCACATGGCACACAATGACAGTCAATAACTTCCACAGATGGAGCTGGTTGACTGCTTAAATTAGGAGCTTAGACACGTCGATATTTTCTTGGTTTCATCTTTAATTGAGTGTAGACCAAACGCTGCAATAGAAACCAACTAGTCTATTCAGATGCGATTATGATCAGTGTGGGTTTCCATACTTTTTCACTTATGCAGGCGTGCGTGTACTCCATATAGAAACCTGTCTAATGCGACCAATCTTAATAGCGAAAAAGTGAGCGAAAACTAAGCATAACATCGTTTGAAATTTCTTGTTATTGTCATTCAAGTTCAAACTGAATCAGACGTACGAAAGCATTTTTGACACGGCCGGGTTTGAAGTTGAGTTTCTAGCAGACAAGTTTCTTTGCGGTGATCAGCATTTTAGACAGTTAGCATGTGCCGTAATTACTATATAACAACACCATGACGCAAGATATCGCTTTTGCAGGGGGAAAAAAAGAAATACAAAGAAAATTTACTTATAATACAGGCGCTGTGTATGAGGACTATTCCGATGGCTCGAAACAGTATAGAATAGCGTGTGCTAACATCCGGTGCTGTTTTAGATATGATGGCCTAATAATCATCTGATGTTTGTAAGATCTGCAGCAAACACAACTAAAAACCAATACGTGTGCATTGACATTTACATTATGGGTGTCCCATTTGCTCTATGTTAAAAAAACATTGGATTCAACGTTTCTTGCAAGACCTCGAGCCATCACAACACGGATTTTTACATGGCAGGGATGCAGCATACCATTACACCGCCGGCGGGTTAAGAGGTGATGACAGAAACAAAACAGGAAACATCGGCGCGTGGGCTGGCGCTATTAGCGCGTAGGTATGAAAGCCCAGTGCTGCCACTCTTACAGTTATTGGCAATTTTAATCGACCACTGACCTTCTCATAAACATCTAACAACGTGTTTCTGACGCGCAGGGTGCTCATCTAAATTATCTTTATTAGTGGACAAAGTGGCAAGTCTCTACTCTCCAGCGAACAATGATGTTCCTTGGGCCCCTCACTATATGGTAGGCAGTTCGGAAACTTCGAGAACCTTCACAAAATTTCAATACAGACAAGAAAAAGGTTGAACACTTCA
>BTPG01000006.1:192102814-192112814 GCA_036245525.1 Semisulcospira habei
TCTCCTTCATCGCCTCACAAACAAACAAGTGATCAGTCCACCACAGACCTATCGCGCATGTCATAAATGAAATCCAGCTTCCGGAAAGTAGAGAACATTGCAGTGGACACTCAACGCCGTCTCCGGTTTAACTAAGAGTAAGGGCCGTAACAAACAGCCTCCGATCCAACGGGCACGCCGGCGGTTGTCGGCTGACCCTAGGGGCAGGGATAAAAACTAACATTTTTCTGCTGCTGCTATGAAACAAAAAGCAGCGAGGTCCCCAGATTGCGATCAGGCGTCTACGTTTTCATGTTTGTGTGTCAATCCCTGATCCACCGGCCCTGGGATTACGATAAAACTGCAGTACAGACGGAGCACTATTCGACGCAACCCCCAAACACGCCCTCCTTTTGAGCATGAAATAAGGACGATCTCTACCAGCAAGAGGCATAGATTCTCATGAGCCCCTGCGGTCGCAGGGGCTCATGAGAATCTATGTATCTTGCAGACGTAAGTTGATGTGTGGGGAGACTGAAACTGTCTCTTTGATCGTTCACCAGCCGCGGCCACTTGGGTCCCACTTCATTCAACAGTGGAGTGCTCCAGTCAACGTTTCAGTTCAACAGTGGAATAGTCAACGTTTCAGTTGAACAGTGGAGTGCTCTAGTCAACGTTTCAGTTGAACAGTAGAGTGCTCTAGTCAATGTTTCAGTTCAACAGTGGAGTGCTCTAGTCAACGTTTCAGTTCAACAGTGGAGTGCTCTAGTCAACGTTTCAGTTGAACAGTAGAGTGCTCTAGTCAATGTTTCATTTCAACAGTGGAGTGCTCTAGTCAACGTTTCAGTTCAACAGTAGAGTGCTCTAGTCAATGTTTCAGTTTAACAGTGGAGGGATCTAGTATACGTTTCATGTGCAACTTTCTATTTTTAAGTCATATTTACTTGAACGTTTGCATATAGCTAGTTTGGATAAAGATATTGGATAAGTTTATTGGCCAGCTTTGTATCCTTTCAACTTCTTTAGGACGGGTCGCGGTGGAGCGAATTTAATAGCATGTCCATGATGTCAAAAGCGGGCAGGGCTGAACCTCACACAATAAAAATAACAAGATAAAAACAGATTACGTCATGTCTAGTTACGCCAGAAAAGAAACCAAGCACGAACATGGCGTAGCTTTTATCGTAAGGAAAGAGGTGGTTGGAACTGTCATCAGCTGCACCCCCGTGTCAAGCAGACTAATCTCCATCCGCATCTCCGCCCGACCGCACAACATCACTATCATACAAGTATACGCTCCAACAGCAGACCATGATGATGAAGAATTAGAAGAATTTTACGAACAACTGGACAACATCATCAAGAAAACACCTAAGAAAGACATTCTGACTGTCCTCGGTGACTGGAATGCAAAGATCGGCCCTGACGCCTACCAACAATGGGCAGGAACAGCTGGCAAGTTTGGCCTTGGAGAAACAAATGACAGAGGCCTGCGACTTTTAGAGTTCGCAGAGAGTCACCGTCTCACCGTTGCTAATACCCTCCATCCACACAAGAAGTCAAGAACAGTGACATGGCAATCGCCAGGAGGCCTGGTCCATAACCAGATTGACTTCATCTTGCTGCCTCGACGATTCAAATCCAGCGTTAACAAAGCACAAACGAGGTCCTTTCCTGGCGCTGATATTGGCAGCGACCACAACCTCGTCCTTACTAGCCTCAAGTTGAAGCTGGCATTGAAACGAGAGAGCAAGAACCCTCGCATCAGATTCGACCTCCAGAAGCTAAAAGACCCGGAAGTAGAAGAGCTCTTCCAAGCCCAGGTGGGAGGCAGATTTGGACTGCGACGTAGACACCCTTGCTGGAAATATAAAAGAGGTGTTACTTTCTACAGCAGAAGAAGTGCTGGGGAAGCAGAGGAAGCGCAAACAGCCCTGGGTCACCGATGACATCCTCGATCTCTGTGATGAGAGGAGAGCCTGGAAGAAAAAGAGAGGCCAAGACCTCACATCAGCGAACAAGTACAGACTTGTCAACAAGAAGATCAGGAAGAGGATGAAAGAAGCCAAAGAAGATTGGATTGAAGACCAGTGTTGTAGCGTGGAAGAGGGCATGGCAAATGGCAACAGCAAGAAGGCTTATGAAACGCTAAGGACCCTCACCAAGACTCAACAGCGAACAGCCACAGTCATCGAAGACAGCAGCGGCCAACTCCTTACGGAAAACACTGCTGTACTAAACAGATGGACTGAGTACTGCCGAGACTTGTATAACTACAAGGCTGAGCCAGACACCAGCATCCTCCAAAACAACCAGGCTGGGGCCAGGAAGGCTGAAGACCTGCCAGTGTTAGCTGAAGAGGTGGAAGCAGCCGTACGCGGCCTGAAGGGAGGAAAGTCTCCAGGTGTAGACAACGTACCTGCTGAACTGTTGAAACATGGAGGAGAAGTAACAACGAAGGTCCTCACTACACTCTGTCAAAAGATCTGGGAGCAAAAGAAATGGCCAGTAGAATGGACACAGTCTCTAGTGATCCCGCTCCCCAAGAAAGGAAACCTGAAACAGTGCCAGAACTACAGAACTATCAGTCTGATAAGTCACCCTAGCAAAGTAATGCTTAGAATCATTCTCAACCGCCTCAAAACTTTCGCCGAGGAACTGCTGGCAGAAGAACAGGCTGGCTTCAGAGTTGGAAGAAGCACTGTAGA
This sequence comes from Semisulcospira habei, assembly GCA_036245525.1. Taxonomy (NCBI): domain Eukaryota; kingdom Metazoa; phylum Mollusca; class Gastropoda; family Semisulcospiridae; genus Semisulcospira; species Semisulcospira habei. The sequence continues at coordinate 192,105,502 of BTPG01000006.1, forward strand.
GCAGATTTTCAACTGCCGCGTCCTGATCGAGAAACATCTGCAGCATCAGCGCGAACTCTACCACAACTTCATTGATTTCAGGAAAGCATTTGATCGCGTCTGGCACGACGGACTCTGGCAAGTCATGAGATCGTTCAACATAGAGGAGGGACTGATCCAAATGATAGAAGCGCTTTACAAGAACGCCTGCAGCGCGGTTCTACTTAACAATCAGTCAGGCGAGTTCTTCAGGACGACGATCGGTGTCCGTCAAGGATGCCTGCTCTCTCCTGTCCTTTTCAACATATTCCTGGAGAAGATCATGCAGGAAACCCTCCACGACCACCATACTTCAATCTCTGTTGGTGGCAGATCCCTGTGCAATCTTCGATTCGCAGACGACATTGACCTCATGGCAGGCAGCAATAGTGAGCTCCAAAACCTGACAGACAAACTTTCAAGTAGCGCAGGGTCTTATGGCATGGAGATCAGTACGGATAAAAGCAAAGTGATGATCAACACCACAAGCGACAGCAGCAGCAACATTCACATGAATGGCCAAAAGCTAGAAGAGGTCAGTAGCTTCAAGTACTTGGGAGCCACCCTGTCCAAAGACGGTAGTTGCATAGCAGAGATCCGTATCAGGATAGGTACATCAACATCCGCAATGGCCAGGCTGGACAGGATATGGCGAAGTAACTCCATCAGCTTCACCATCAAGTACAGGCTTTACAAGTCCCTCATAGTGTCTATTCTACTCTACGGCTGTGAGACTTGGACACTGCTTGCAGACTCAGAAAAGAAAATCCAGGCCTTTGAGAACAAGTGCCTGAGGAAGTTGCTCCGCATCTCGTACCGCGAGCACAAGACCAACGAATATGTACGGAGCATCGTCACTTCCCTGGTGGGCCCACATGAACCCCTTCTGGCAACCGTGAAACGGCGCAAGCTTGCTTGGTTTGGCCACGTGACCCGACACAACACCTTGTCCAAGACTATCCTCCAAGGCACTCTCGAAGGAAGTCGTCGGCGAGGTCGTCAGAAAAAGAGTTGGGTCGCAAACATAAAAGAATGGACCGAACTCGAGATGTCAGACTTGCTTGCCACCGCCCAAAATAGAACTCAGTGGAGAGCACTGTCTGTTGCTGCTGCCTTTCAGTCCCCCCAACGCCCAGTTCGGGCAAGGGACTGATGATGATGATGATGGTGATGAGTTACGCCAACCTCGCTGCTGAACGTACATTTGGCGCGAAGCGCCGTATGTGCGTATGTATGTGTGTGTCTGCGTATGTATGTAAACAAGAGAATCTCCAATATTTCTGTACACAGAAGCTTGAAACTTGGCAAAATACTTTCTTAAAAGGGTGGTTAAGAGAGCCTCCGAGCATATTGTAATTGAATGTCTCATTTAAGACATAAACAACCGTTTATAGGAAGTCGGTTGACCCAGATTAGAGTCCGTAGTTTTTGTCATATTTACTTGAAATTTTGAATATAGCTAGTTTGGATAAAGATATTGCATGAGTTCGTTAGCCAGCTTTGTATCCTTTCAACTTCTTTAGTAAAAAATAATTCTTTTTAGAAAAGAATTAAAACAGTAAAAAACCTTGACGTCTAGAGAAAGTCAGACAGTGGTGGTGACGCAAAAAGAGGCAACTCCGCCACCACGCAGACACATAATACACTAAATATGACGTAATTCTCTCTAGCGCGAGGCTCTCTCTCTCTCTCTCTCTCTCTCTCTCTCTCTCTCTCTCTCTCTCTCTCTCTCTCTCTCTCTCTCTCTCTCTCTCTCTCTCTCTCTCTCTCTCTCTCTCACACACACACACACACACACACACACACACACACACACACACACACACAAACAAACAAGCGCGCCTCTCCAGGAGGAATAGATCCTCATGCGCCCTTCAGGCCCTGCCTCTTGGAGATGTTTCGAGCGCGCGCGCGCGCACGCACTAACACGCACACACACATCGACGCACTTTCAGAAGAGCATGCAGGTGACCCGTGTACTTAGTATATCATGTATTTAGGTAAACTCTTCCTGCTTTCACAAAATTATAGCAAGACTGAAATTGTACCGTGAAGTTTTAGTTTTGTCACCATTTTCTCAAGCCTATGACGCGAAAGTGAACTCATATCACGTAAAATATAAATTACGTAAAAACTAAAACTTACGTCAATTACAAATGACGTTTGACAAATCAATGACGCGTATGTCCTGCGCTCCTTATAGAGCTCACTGACGCAGATCTGCGAGACTTTTTCAATAGGAGATAATTCAACATCAGAAGCAGGTCAAAGACAAAAGGTAGAGACCATTGACAGCGAGGACAGCTCTCATGTAGAAGGGACTTTGTGGGTTATGGTTCATTCCAGCTTGTTTTATATTTAACCTGATATGAGTTGCGCTTTTGCTTCAAGACTTGCGAAAATGGTGACCTAACAAGGATTTAACGGTACAATTTTAGTCTTGCTATAATTTGTGTGAAATCAGGTTGATCAGGCACCCAATCGCCAGCCCACAGAGAAATACGCAGGCATAGAACAAGACGATCATCTACATCCTCAGAAAGGATGCATCAGGTCTCGCCTATAACTCATGTCTTTCTCCGGAACTTAGGAAGTAGGCAGGAGAAACATACATACACAACACGAAGGTGCACTACTAAATGTGGTCGGGTAAATACCCTGATTTCCCACAATAGATGCACAAGACACAACAATGCAACGATACAAGTTTGTCTCGAGTTATAGATACTCACAAACCAGATAGGTTAGGCTAGCGCTGGCAGAATTGTACACATACCAAGGGGACTTATTCAGTGATGGACAGACAAACAGTTAGATCCCTTGCCTCCGCCTATCAGACACCCAATCGCCAGCCCACAGAGAAATACTCAGGCATAGAACATGACGATCATCTACATCCTCAAAAAGGATGCATCAGGTCTCGCCTATGACCCATATCTTTCTCCGTATTTCTCTGTGGGCTGGCGATTGGGTGCCTGATAGGCGGGGGCTAGGGATCTAACTGTTGTCTGTCCAGCGCTGAGTAATTCTCCTTGGTGTGTGTACAATTCTGCCAGCGCTAGCCTCACCTATCTGGTTTGTGAGTTCAGCAGCGAGGTCAGCGTAACTAGACATGACGTAATTTTTATCTTGTTACTTCAATTGTTAGAAGTTTAGCCTGCCCGCCTTTAACATGATGGACATGCTATTAAATTCTTCCCAATGCGACCCTTCCTAAAAAGTCCCTTCTATAAATAGAAGGGACTTAATTACGTAAAAACAAAAAAATATGTCATGACAAATGACGTTTGACAAACCAGTGACGCATATGCACTGCGCGCGCCCCTTCTAGAGTTCACTTTGACGCACTGGCACATCCGAGAGGCTTTTTCAAAAGGATATATTTCAACATCAGAATCAAGTCAAAGACAAAAGGTAGAGCCCCTTGACAGCGAAGACAGCTCTCATATGGAATGGACTTTGTGGGTTATGGTTCATCCCATCTTGTTTGTAATCAAACAACGAGCGGCAAAACACAGGAGCTGCCCGCTACGATAGCCAAGTGTCTATGTAGACGAGAGATAGGCGGGTTCTTAGTTGGTTGGTTGTTAATGATCGGCCCTTTAGAGTTGTTTGGTTGGTCAGCTGGTTGTTTTGGTTGGTTGACTGGTTTGGTTTGTCTGGTTTGGGTGGATGGGTTGGTTGGTTGAGTTGGGTTGGGTTGGTCTGGTCTTTTTTTTTTTTTTTTTTTTTTTTTTTTTTGGTTGGTTGGTTGGTGGTTCATGATAAGATAGCTTTCTTTTAATGTGTCGGAGCTGAATGTTCATCAGGACCTTCGTGTCTGGCTGATGTCAATGCTCCGTGTCCCGGGCTACGACTGATTTGAAGTCATGGCCAAATCAACAAATGTGTGCTGGTTTGTGATTTGGGACCATGCAGACTAGGGCCGTAAAATCCGATGCCTCAGACCAGCTCTGCGGGCCACGTGAAAGCAAAAGAGTGCAAGTCCATTTTTGTGAAAAACACGATTTTCATTGAATTAGGATGAAAATCTCGCTTTTCACAAAACATGTACTTACTGCCTTCATGCCTTCACGTGGCACAGCACACAGATGATGAAAGAAAATATTCTGCACCATGAAAGAAATCTTAGCGTTTTTGATACGGCGTGTTGCCGCAGCCGGAAGCGCCGCCGCCACTGATGCAACTTTCGCTGGCATGCACACATTAATTAATGAGAAGGGGGAGCGCTATACAGCAAAAGCACGGAGAAACTCCAAACCATATCAAGTATCAAAGAAGTGAGCCCACAGCGAGTGTTTAGACAAAACTATTGCAGTTTGTGTGCAGCATTGACGGGGGCCTATCTCTTTTCGACCGGTCCCTGACTGGGCAAGAGGAATAACTCCCAGCTCACGTGCTGGAGTGGCGGCCCTTGTAATCGTACAAATTACACTTTATCGGTGCAAAAAAGATGAGGAATGCTCATTTCATTAAAAGTTCACTATCTTGCCCTGTGGGGGCTAGCGAACATCAAGGACGCCTCGTCAGTGCAGTGATTACGAGTAATTTTTGTCAGGCGCTAGTCGGATTCACAAACTCGAATCATAATGACTCTTCTTTTTTAACCGTCACCATCCTTTCTCATCACGGTGTTTTTAATGTTCCCGCGGCCCAGCCCCATCCCCTCCATACGCACGCCTAATGTGACCAGCTCCAGCGGAGGAGAAAACATATGTTCACTGTCTGCCGTACGGCATAACTTACAGTGAGAAATTCACAACTGGAGAGAGAGAGAGAGAGAGAGAGAGAGAGAGAGAGAGAGAGAGAGAGAGAGAGAGAGAGAGAGAGAGAGAGAGAGAGAGAGAGAGAGAGAGAGAGAGAGAGAGAGAGAGAGAGAGAGAGAGAGAATCAATGAAACTTTATTTTACAACGGTTAAGGCATTGACATCGTCATTGACACAGCCATTTTACAAACCTGGCGTTGCTAACAATGACTACAAGACTATCTACACATGCACATACATATAAGTAAAACATAATACTTGCAAACAATTGACAACAATGTTCACATAGGCAGTAGTTCAAATGATAAATGAAAATGATAACAGGCTTAATTGCGAATACATTGGACCCAGCATAGAAAGAGACATATAATACATGTAGTTAAGGCATCCCTAGGCCCTACGAGGGATCCACGAAATACTTGCAGAGACCCTTTTTAAAACAGGCTAGCGAGGAGGCGGATTTAACATGGTCGGGAAGGGCATTCCAGATAATTATGTGTCCCTGAGAAGGAGAGAGAGACTTGAGATGATGATGATGATGATGAAACGTTTTATTGACTGGATAAAGTTTTAGGCGAAACGCCTCTCTTACAAACTGTCCTGTTAGAAAAGAAATATTAACAGCAAAGAGTAAGAAACACAATAACACAATAAATCGAAACATGAAGAAATAAACTGGAAAAAAAGCAATGCAAATAATGCGCACACATATCAACAACAGTGATATAACATAATATAAGTAGTCCGTTCAGGTAGGAAGTTACTGTAACAAGATGTTATATAAACGAGTTTTGAAGGTTCTAGAATTAGAAATGGATTTAATTTGGGGTTGTAGTTTGTTCCAGGCTTTGGCACCTGAGAACGAAAGGCTGGTTTTATATATATCGAGCCTGGCCCATGGTAGCTGTAACAAACTGTTCCTCGTGTTTTGTCTTTGACTATCCAAAAATAACATACGACGGTAAGATGGGGTTTTATGGTGAAGAATTTTATGCATAAGTATGCATCGATTAAATGTGAACTGTTTGTTTAGGTTTAGCAGTCGGATGGTTCTAAACTTTTTGTCGGTGGGAGAGGGACCAGGCACAGTTAACTTTACCCCTCGACGATACAATGAGTTAAGTTTCTTTAAATGTACGTCACTGCATCCATCCCAGATAGTGGAGCAGTAATCACAGTGTGTCTTAATATGGGCATGGATAAAGAGTCTTCTAGTCTCAGTGTTAACTATTTGACTTAGTTTTGATAGCAGGAATAGATTTTTAGATATTGTTTTGCATGTGTTTTCGATATGTGATTCCCAGCTGAGCTGGTTATCTACTGTGACTCCAAGCAAACGGTGTTTTTTAACTTGATCAAGGGGCTCAGAATTCAGGTATAATGTTAAGGGCAGGAGACCACGTTGATGTTTTTGGCGTGAAGTAATTAATATACTCTTTGTCTTTTGGACACTAATTATCATATGATTATGTTGGCACCAGCTTGAAACCTCATCAAGACTTTGCTGGAGAACTTCGTTTATTTTTGGCAATTCGCTGTTTGATGTATGTATGGTAGTGTCATCAGCAAATAAGTCACATGTTGCATCGGGATGTGAGATAGAGAATGGTAAATCATTGATAAATATGTTGAATAACAATGGGCCCAAAATTGACCCCTGAGGAACACCATACGTTACTAAACCTTCACTTGAGTATTTACCATTAAGCAAAACTTTCTGTCTTCTGTCACTTAGATAGGATGATATCAGATGTACGGTATTGGAATCGATGTGATACATCGGTAGTTTTTTTAATAAGATAGAGTGGTTGACTAAATCAAAAGCTTTTTTAAGGTCAAGAAAAACTGCACCTGACAACTGAGAATTATTAATGGCTGTAAGCCATTTATCAATGATGTGTATAAGGGCAGTTTGACAAGAGTGTTGCGGGCGAAACCCAGACTGCATTTTACTGAGTAGACAGTTCTGTTCTAGAAAGTTTTGCAGATGTGTATGAATATGTTTTTCAATAGGTTTTGAGATAACTGGTAGAATGGAGATAGGTCTATAATCATTCAATGAGTTTAAGTTTGTGCTTTTGGGAAGGGGAATGACCTTAGCTGTTTTTAGCTCATCAGGGAATATATTTCTTTGAATAGAAAGATTGTAAATGAACGTTAGAAACTCAACTATGTAGGGCAGAGCTATTTTAAGAATTTCGCAACTGATGCCATCTGAACCACATGACCTCTTTTTCATATTAGATATATATTTACCCACGTCAAAAACAGTCATTGGGGGGAGTGAGAAAACACAACCAGCAGTATTGTTACTGTTAAATCGTAGTTGCTCAGAACATTGGTATTTCGCAGGATCATTTGTATTAGTGCGTGCTAAAGTCTCAGCTATGCTAAGAAAGTGGGTATTGAAGGTATCTGCAGTGAGCTCAGGTGCAATGTTCATGTCTCTGTGATTGTGACCTTTAGTAAAGGTGTTGATAACTTGCCAAACAGAGCGCAGGTCCTTGCCGTCTGCAATGATCTGTTCAG
>BTPG01000006.1:192115314-192120314 GCA_036245525.1 Semisulcospira habei
TAGGTCTACCATCACCCCAGACAGTTACATGCTAGTGTACAATATGTCTACCATCACCCCAGACAGTTACATGCTAGTGTACAATAGGTCTACCATCACCCCAGACAGTTACATGCTAGTGTACAATAGGTCTACCATCACCCCAGACAGTTACATGCTAGTCTACAATAGGTCTATCATCACCCCAGACAGTTACATGCTAGTGTACAATAGGTCTACTACCATCACCCCAGACAGTTACATTCTAGTGTACAATAGGTCTACCATCACCCTAGACAGTTACATGCTAGTCTCCATAGGTCTACCATCACCCCAGACAGTTACATGCTAGTGTACAATAGGTCTACCATCACCCCAGACAGTTACTTGCTAGTGTACAATAGGTCTACCATCACCCCAGACAGTTACATGTTAGTCTACAATAGGTCAACCATCACCCCAGACAGTTACATGCTAGTCTACAATAGGTCTACTACCATCACCCCAGACAGTTACATGCTAGTCTACAATAGGTCTACCATCACCCCAGACAGTTGCATGCTAGTCTACAATAGGTCTACCATCACCCCAGACAGTTACATGCTAGTGTACAATAGGTCTACCATCACCCCAGACAGTTACATGCTAGTCTACAATAGGTCTACTACCATCACCCCAGACAGTTACATGCTAGTCTCCAATAGGTTTACCATCACCCCAGACAGTTACATGCTAGTCTCCAATAGGTCTACCATCACCCCAGACAATTACATGCTAGTGTACAATAGGTCTACCATCACCCCAGACAGTTACATGCTAGTCTACAATAGGTCTACTACCATCACCCCAGACAGTTACATGCTAGTGTACAATAGGTCTACCATCACCCCAGACAGTTACATGCTAGTGTACAATAAGTCTACTACCATCACCCCAGACAGTTGCATGCTAGTCTACAATAGGTCTACTACCATCACCCCAGACAGTTGCATGCCAGTCTACAATAGGTCTACCATCACCCCAGACAGTTACATGCTAGTCTACAATAGGTCTACCATCACCCCAGACAGTTACATGCTAGTGTGCAATAGGTCTACCATCACCCCAGACAGTTACATGCTAGTCTACAATAGGTCTACCATCACCACAGACAGTTGCATGCTAGTCTACAATAGGTCAACCATCACCCCAGACAGTTGCATGCTAGTCTACAATAGGTCTACCATCACCCCAGACAGTTACATGCTGGGACACCATCAACCTGACGACACGGATAGGGCCGATCTTGATAAGCAAGCTAAGCCTAAACAGATTCTTATGAGCCCCTGCGTCTGCACGACTTCACGAGAATCTCTGCCTCTTGCAGAGGTAACAGGCTGCCTATAAACTGCTCCAGTACCTCGCCTGTATTGTAATACATTGTAAAATAGCGTCTTCATACACTCGGTTTGACAGACTGATTGTCAAATCATATCAGTTGCCTTTATCAGTCGTTGTCTTGAGATAACCCGTTCCTTCCTGACCTCGTCCCCTCTGCTCCTACCCCCTTTGACAAAACGACTCTATCAGTGCCCCCCCCCCACCTCCCCCCTCCCCCTACCCCCCACCCGGTCATCCACCCCTTCCTCATCCGTCTGTATATGGTACCGGCGGAATGTCCAGCTAGCCCCAAGCCTTCTTCACTCAGTCGAAAAAGTGATCGCTTTCTAGCTGAAACGTCTACAGATCTTCAGGGACCCCTTACAGCTGGTGAGGCTAATACGGAATATACCTTTTGCTGACATTGTCGTATATTCCTTATTGACCCCAGTGGCAGGGGTACAGTACGTTTACATGTGCTGGTCAGACGGAGAAGGTGACTGGCGGTTGAGGCTGTGGGTGTGTTTGTGGGCGAGTAAAACCTGGGTGTTACATGGTGTGGAGTGGTGTGATCCCTATTTGCCGTCTTTGTATCGGAACTTTAATCCTCTAAGTGGTGCTGATGGTTCTATTTATGCACAGTCGGGGACCACCGGTACTGCTTGTCTCGTGCAGCCCGCTTTTTACAGGACTTCATGGGGAGATCACAGGCAGAAATCTCTCTCTCTCTCTCTCTCTCTCCTCTCTCTCTCTCTCTCTCTCTCTCTCTCTCTCTCTCTGATAGTGTTTAATGGTAGTTCTTAGCTTAATGGTAGTAACGGCAAGTTTGAAAATTGGCCCTGTTCTCAAATACTTTTACCGTTATAAAATAAAGGTTCATTGTTCATTGTTCACTCCCCCCCTCCGCCCCTCTCCCTCCTCCCTCCCCGGCCATCCCTCCAGTTCAGAAAACTCAAGTTTTTGTAATTTCTTTACTTCTCACACAATCTGTAATGTTTTAACACACTCAGAGACACGACAATAATTATGACGTTCATGAGATAGATCTATCGACTAATATTATCAAAGGTCCATGATTGTTTACGGGTAATGGCAGAAAAGCTAAGTACTTGGACTAGGCGCCACTCACCCAGTACGCAAAAGGACACGAAGTCGAAGTCGGCCGCAATGCGGGGCTCGCGAACAATCGTAATCCACAGTCGTGCGCGCCTACTTGGCCGTTTCCTAAGTTGATGGCCTTCGGCCTACTTGATGGCCTACCTGGCTGACACTATGATAGTCGCTCCATGCCATTACTGTTGTAGTGTGAGGGTCAGTTGAACGGATTAATAAATGAAAGTTACCATTTCACACCTCTGGCAATAATACTTTTTGTTTTCCTCCCTACGTCACACGACCAGTCACTTTAGCGCAAACCGTACCATGTGACCGTGATATAAAAAAAACCTGTAGCGAAAAATGGCGGACGTTTTGTAGCCCTCTCGATGACGCATCTTGGATGCCAGTTTTGTTCTATAAAAGATCGCCAAATGTTCTAAAGTACAAAGTTACTTCTCTTGGCTTGACTTCGCGAACGAAGATTTTATAGGAGTTGCCCACGACGTCTGCAGGCTTGTTCGTGGCTGCGGAGGCCAATCCCGGACAGGCAGGTTCGACCGCAGTGGCTGCAGGGGGAGGTATGGCCAGGGTTCTGAGTTGCGGCATCTCTGTTTTTTCTCCTGAGCCGCTTGTCCTTAAGGCTAGCTCTGCGAGAGTCCTCAAAGGAGACAGCTGCCTTGTAAATGGTGGAGCGCCAGGTGTCACGGTCCACAGCAAGCGAAGACCACTGGTGGTGGTCGATTTGGCAGGCACTAAGTGACTTCTTGAGACAGTCTTTGTATCTCTTCTTTGGTGCCCCTCTGTCACGGTGTCCAGTAGCAAGCTCGCCGAACAGGGTGATCTTTGGTAGGCGATGATCCTCCATCCTGGAGACATGCCCCGCCCAGCGGAGCTGTGTCCGCAGCAGCAAAGCCTCGATGCTCACAGTTTCAGCCTGTTCAAGGACCTCGACGTTGGTGACATAGTCACTCCAGTGAATGCCCAGGATGGTGCGCAGGCAGCGCTGGTGGAAGCGTTCGAGGAGTCGTAGTTGGCTGCGGTAGAGGGCCCAGGACTCGGAACAATACAGCAGGGTGGTGAGGACCACAGCTCTGTACACGCTGATCTTGGTGCCTGTTTTCAGCTGTTCATTGTGCCACACCCGCTTGAAAAGTCGCCCGAAAGCGCTGTTCGCTTTTGCCAGCCTGCTGTCAAGCTCCTTGTCCAGCTTGGCGTCCGACGTGATAATGCAGCCAAGGTAAGTAAACTGGTGCACTGACTTTAGTTCAGACTCGCCAATGGTGATGTGAGGAGGGCGATACACTGTCTTGGGTGCCGGCTGATGGAGGACCTCTGTCTTTTTCAGACTGACCTCGAGTCCAAAGAGCTGGGCAGCGTCTGCGAAGCAGGACGTCAAGATGCGCTGCAGGGCTCTCTCTGTGTGTGCAACGAGGGCAGCGTCATCAGCAAAAAGCAGCTCACGAATCAGTTGGTCTAGGGTTTTCGTGCGGGCCTGCAGTCGTCTGAGGTTGAACAGGCTGCCATTGAGACGATACCTGATGTACACTGCATCGTCATCATCGAGGTCCACTGTGGCCTGCTTCAACATCATGCTAAACAAGATGGTGAAGAGGGTTGGTGCCAGCACGCAGCCCTGCTTTACGCCGTTGAGAATAGGGAATGGTTCTGAGAGGTCATTGTTGAGTCTGACCTGGCCTTGCTGGTCCTCGTGTAGCTGGACAATCATGCTGAGGAACTTTGGGGGACAGTCAAGTCGCTCCAGGATCTGCCACATGCCTTGCCTGCTCACAGTGTCGAACGCTTTTGTTAGGTCGACAAACGTTACGTACAGCCCTTTGTTCTGCTCGCGGCACTTCTCCTGAAGCTGTCTCAGCACAAAGACCATATCGGTGGTGCTCCTGTTTGCTCTGAAGCCACACTGGCCCTCTGGGAGGTGCTCTTCAGCGATGGCAGGTACCAGCCGATTCAGGAGCAGCCTTGTAAGAATTTTCCCAGCAATGGACAGCAGGGTAATTCCCCGATAGTTGGAACAGTCAGACTTCTCGCCTTTGTTCTTGTACAGGGTGATAACGACAGCATCACGGAGATCCTTTGGTAGTGTTCCTTCCTCCCGGCAGCAGAAAAAGAGGTTATGGAGCTTGTTGTGCAGTGCTGTGCCTCCATGTTTCCAGATCTCTGGCGGTATTCCATCAATGCCTGCTGCTTTGCCACTCTTGAGCTGGTGGATGGCTGTGAGGGTCTCTTCCCTTCTCTAACAAAGTTACTTAGTGTTGTTCGAAACAACAAGCACACTCAGTACTGGAGACGGCAACGTCATGACATTTAAATTACGTCATAAGTCTATTATGTATAAATGTATATTCCTTTGACGTCAGTCATGTCTGGCGTGACCCAGGTCGCAAGATGTCTTCTTGATTTCTTTTACGAAAAAGGTGGAAGAATGAAAACAAATACGTTATTGGTCGGAGGGGTTCGCTGAACGGACCCTTGTAGGCCTTCGGGAGGTCAAAGGAAACATTGTACCTCTCAGGCCTTCGGACTTCGGGGTACAATGATTCCTTTGA
>BTPG01000006.1:192127814-192172814 GCA_036245525.1 Semisulcospira habei
ACTTAGCTGCCCTTCTGTGTAACGAGTTGAGTCTCTTCAAGTGGACTTCACTGCATCCATCCCACACCGTTGACGCGTAATCAATATGAGAACGTATGTGAGCATTATAGAATAGTTTGCGCGTGTCCGAGTCGGTGTAATATTTCAGTTTGGACAACATGAAAAGATTTTTGGCTACCGTTCTGCATAAAGTGTCCGTATGAGCCTTCCACTTAAGCTGACTGTCAATTGTAATCCCTAGTAGGCGATGTTCATTAACGTGTTCTATTTGCCTGCCCTTTAATAAAAGGTTAAGTAACAGGGGAGCTAACTGGTGTTTTTGACGAGTGGCGATTATCATAGATTTGGTTTTAATTGGATGAACAATCATAGAATTCCTGTGACACCATTCAGACACTTCATCAAGACTATGCTGCAAGTTGGAAGAAATTACTTGTATATCTTTGTTAGTCATATGAATGGACGTGTCATCAGCAAAAAGATCACATTGTACGTTCTTGCAAGTTATATGAAGTGGCAGGTCATTGATGAATAGACAAAATAATAAGGGACCAAGCACAGATCCTTGTGGAACTCCATACTTTATATCTTTTAGAGAAGAGTAAGATCCATTCATTAGAACGTTTTGTTTACGATCAGTTAGGTATGATCTAAAAAATGCAACTACTTCTGTACTATTCAAGTATTTCTGAATCTTTGTCATTAGAGTGGTGTGATCGATTAGGTCAAAGGCCTTTTTAAAGTCTAAGTAAACGACACCTGTTATCTGGGATTTGTTCATACCCTGGAGCCATGCGTCAACGAGGCGCGTGAGTGCAGTGTGGCACGAGTGTTGTGGGCGAAATCCGGATTGAAAGGGGTGCAGGAGGTGGCGGTTTTCTAAGTAGGCAAGCAGGTGTTTGTGGACATGCCTTTCAAGCGGCTTTGATAGAACTGGTAATAATGAAATCGGTCGATAGTTGTTAGGGTCAGAACGATCTTTAGTTTTTGGAAGTGGAATGACTTTAGCGTATTTTAGTTTGTTAGGGAAAGTATGTTGCTTGATACAAAGGTTGTAAATGTACGTAATAGACTCTACTATGTACGGCAGGGATAACTTAAGTATTTGCGGGCTTATGTCATCAGGCCCCGAAGACTTTTTATTTGGTAGTTTACTAATGAGCAAACCCACCTCATGAACTGCTAGCAAGGGAATGCTGAAGGGGTCTGTGTCCTCTGTTCTGTGTTTACAGAATTCAGAAAGCAAATTAGAACATTCATACTTACTGCTATTAATTGAGGCATTTAGAGTTTCAGCGACTGAAAGAAAATGATTATTAAAAGTTTCTGCAGTAAGACTGCTGGGAATGGTTGTTGAAGTGCCAGGGGAGCCTTTAGTTAGAGTGTTTAATAGGCGCCAGATAGTGGAAGTATCCTTACTGTCTTTCACTGTGTCGCGGATTAATCTTTTCCTTGCCTCTCTGATCATGTACTTAACACGGTTGCGTTGTTGCTTAAATTCAGGAAATAGTTTTTGACTACGCAGATCATCTCTGAGCGCCATCGCTTGCATTATTTCTGGGGTTAACCATGGAGGAAGAGTGTTTGATTTAACCCTTCTCTCACGAAGGGGTGCGTGTTTGTTTAATACAGTTAGAAAAAGAGTGTACCAAATAGAAAGGGCAGTGTCCGGGTCATTGGAGAGAAGTACATCGTTGAACGGAGTATTATTTAAATCAAATAGGAATTTATTATGGTTAAAGTTCTTGAATGATCGATATGTTATGGTTGTATGGCCGTTTTTCTTTGCTTTCGGAATCTTTTTTGACCATGAACAAACAACTGGATAGTGATCACTAACACTTAGATTTGAAACCTCAACATTACAGACGGCTTTGGGTTTATTAGTGTATATGTGGTCTATAAGTGAGGACGTATTCTGAGTAATTCTGGTGGGCGATTTTACTAACTGGACTAGACCAAACAATGAAGATATTGTATCCCACGCAGTGTGATTCTTAAGGAAGTCTATATTAAAATCTCCCATGAGAAGAAGGTCAGCCTTTCTTTTGCACGCTCTATCAAGGATCTGACTAAAATGGTCATACCATTCAAAAGTGGCGGCAGGGTTTCTGTAAAGGAATCCAACTAGTAGCGGTGTCGATTTAGGGCATTTCACTTCCAACCACAAACACTCTACGTCTGCTGTTTCCAAGTCCAAGCGTCTATGGACTAAATGCTGAATGGAGTTGTGAATGTAGACAGCGATGCCTGTTTGACCTGGGGACGAGGGGTCTCTCCTAGTCAAGGAAAAAGTAGGAATACTAATGGCTTCATCGCTCACACACGAGCTCAGGCGCGTCTCACTAAGCCCAAATAAATGAAACGGTGTGGGATTGCTAATGTAGACAGATATATCGGTTAGTTTATTGTACAAATGAAAAACATTGAGATGCCCTATTCGCATAACTTTCAAATTTATGTCTATTACGGAGAAAGGCAAATTTGTACAGAACAAACAACAACAACAACAAAATAGAATGTCAAAAGAAGTAAGTATACGTTGAGATTATTAAATGAAACAGCACAAATGCCTATGTATATATAAAGCTGGTAAATAGATAAGACACAATGAAATGATTTAGCAGACTAGTCGGCAGGGAAATAATCCAACTGCTCGAACATCAAAGTCCCGATAGCAAGTTCAGTTAGGCGTATCAGCCGCACACGAGCACAATACTGGCCGGGGTTTGGTAATGCGCTTTCAGCCCGATACTGCTCAGCGAAGTAAAGCGGAGACACAGTTATCACTGGTGAATTGAAGCTTGATTGAATCGTCTTGATTCAATCGAGTTTCCTTCACGCTGATAGTCTGCTGGTATTCGAACAAGCACTGACTGACCTCGTATAAAACACACAGAGTACTCCGATACAGTGAGTAAACTAACGGATCAATGATATTCTAGACTCGGAGAGACTTTATCCACGACGAACGAACAAACGACACAGAAAATGATGATCGTAATTGTTCTTGGTCATCGCAAAATACATGACACTACAGTGGCACATTGATCACCAAAAGTTTTGCTTACTGCGCACTGTCCACAAGCTAACAAGAGTTCTGGAACAGTCAGAAATACAAATACATAAAATAAAAGTCCACAGGCACAGTCTCGAACGAATGCCTACAAGTAAAGTAATAGCGGTGTCAAATACACACGCGGTTTATCAAGGAATAGAAAAAGAAATGAACTGTCAATCGCTAGAATTAATGGAACGACGAAACACCACCGACCGTTGTTGTTTTTTGTTTTGTTGTTGTTGTAAAACAGGTTGTTTTTTAAACAATGAACTAAAAACCTGTTTGTTGACCGATATACCCCTGGATAAATGGCTGAAGCAGCTGCGCCAGAACGCGCATTACCTGCGAGTCGTTGCCTCCGGGGATAGCTGCAGGGGTCTCCCACCCCCTGGCCGGGGTACTTGCGGTTTTAGGAGCGGCCAGAGCCTGGAGAGCGCTGTTGATTCTCGAGTTGTCCTGAGGCGGGGGCGGCATGCGGGGAAACTCTTCCTCCGTCACTGTAAATGGCTTGGCGTGACCTGGCTGAGGACAGTACGCAGAGGGATGGCCAGGTTGCACACCTTTGGACATGGAGTGGGTGGGGCTGGCGTAGTTTGCAGGCAAGTGGCTGGCCTGGGAACTAGGGGATAGAGGGTGGCTGGTTGAGGGGCATTTTGTCTGGGAATGATGTTGGGAGAGGCTGGGTCGGGAGTAGTGGACGTGCGTAAACTTTGGCCCTCTGCCACTGCCCGACTGGTTGTGATGGTGTTGCTGAGACCAGTCATTCTGCTGTTGATGCTGCTGGTTGCGGCGATCTACGATGGGTCCGTCACCTGGTGCACGGCGCGGCACTCCAGCAAACCTGATGTTGAGTGCCAGTGTTCTGGTACCGGCAGGAGTCAGGTGGATCCGGTCTTTCTGGAACAAGGCCTTGCGCGGTGCCAGATTGTAAGTAATGAAGGCCGGCATATGGTCGATGTAAAAGACCTTCTCTTGCTCGCACGTTGCCCGCAAGTTGTCGTTGGAGGGGAACACGGCCTTCGACAGGTAGTGGTGGGCCCCTCCAGGAATGATGGAGGACGTAAACAAGGCGGCATTAGGAAAGGCTGCACGGAGTAAGCGGATAAGCTGAACCCATGACTGCTTGCTGACCACGCCCACTTTACAGCTGTTTATCCCCGCGTGTAAGGTCACACGGCGGATATTTGGCGACGGCGGTAGACTCCTTAGCCACTCAGCGACGTCACTCACTGTCAGTCCTGAAACCGACATGTTCTGGACCACGGCACCATTGACCGACATCCTCCGCTCGTCCACGTTCTTGAGGATGGAGTCGCCAATGAGGAGTGTGTTGACGTCTGGCCGGACCTGAAGACACTGGAGCTGGTGTAGGGGTGTGGGGCTGCGATTGCTGTCACTATCACCTCTGCCGTTACTACTGCTGCTGCCAGTACTTGTTTTGTCGATGGTGTTACCGTTATTAGCGCTGGGTGCTTGGGTGTTCTCATCTATGTCAGATAAAACAGAGAACCTGTTTTCTATATGCACCTGAGCGAGAACAGCACTCTTCGATGCGACATCTTGGGCTTCAGAGGGTTGAAGAGGCTGAGGCGGTAGTGTGGGGTCAGCGGGGATTTTCACCTCAGTTTGATCAGTGGTATGATGCGTCTGTTTTACCACGGCCTCAACTTGCTTTCTGAGTTCCTTCAGCTTACCGGCTTGGTTGTCCCTGCTGCTGGTAAGCTGGAGCACCTTTTCACTGAGAGCAGCATGGCTGGTGGATAGGTCGTCGACAGCCGAATTGACACCCTCAGCATACTCTTCCGCTGCCTTCACGCTGTTCTTGGCTTTAGTTTCGTTGTCACGGACGACGCTGTCAACACGCGCCAGTTCCTCATCATGCGCAGCGCACTGGCTCTTAACGTCGGAGAGCTCAGTGCGCACTTTCTGCAGCTCGGCTTGCAGGCTATCGATGGTTGCAGCATTCAGCACTAGTTGTTGCTGCATCTGAACCATGCACTGGTTTAGCGCCGAGACTTGTGCCTCTACAGAGAGAGGAGGGGGCACACAGTTGATGAGTGGGACGGTGTTTGTGTGGGGCGTGACCTGGGCCGAGGACATATCAGGCGGTATGTCAGCCTCGGCTGGCGGAGAATTGTCGCCCTTGTCCCCATCAAGGCTTACTGGAGCAATTTCACAACTGCTTGCATGGGAAATAGTAACGTTGGAGTTGGCAGGGGGTTCACTGGTGATGTCGTCTGTCCCCGTGGCGAGTACGCTGTTTGGTTCGAGAGTGGCGAGAAGGGCTTCGCTGTCGGCGAGTACACTAATCCCATCAGCGCACTCAATCATAGAGTCGCCATTGTGGACGTCAGGGGATGCTGGTTGTGAGGATGTATCCATCCTGTTTATAGTGTCTTTTAATAGTTCGAACTCATCGTTCACCCAGTCTTGGCAGCAGTTGCCCTGTACACAAACAGTCCCGGTAGTATAGTATATTGTTATGGTAATAAGTTTCTTTGAGTCATTCTTGAGCTGAATTATTGTTTCAAAAAGTTCACTTGGGTAGGGAGGGTCGATGGGAACTACACTACTCAGTTCATCTTGGTTTTTGTCCCTATCTTGCCAGTGCAGTGTCACGCCAGGGGGCATAGACTCTCGTGCGTATATGGTGTATAGAGCATGTCTCCACAGGGGTACACGTGTTGAAATACTTTCAAAGGTCACTTGTATAGGGTCTCTTGTTTTTGTAATTTTCTCAAGGGAGAGACGTGAATTCGCTGCAGTGGAGCGGGTTATCGGGCCCATTGTATAGAGATGGTGGTGTCGCCATTTTCACTTTACTCGAAGCAGGTCAGCATGATTGCTGAACAACTAGAGTATTTCACCCGTAACGCCGAGAAGCGGCGTCAAAAGACCACTCTATCAGAGTGATATTATGCAGCGCCTCGCTAGGCGCGGCGGCTGTTTGGCCCAGGCACTAGTACTGCATACTTAGTTCCACTGAGGCGAGCCGAGAAACTGGGTCACAACTGGTACCGGCGCGCTGAGGCACAAGCCTCCCCCAGCCAGCAGCTAGGCCGGCTGACAAGCCGGTGGCCTTCTAACAAGCGCAGTACAGCAGGGGAAAAAAAATGCTGCCCTCTGCGAAATATGAAGTTGACAGTCCTGAAACTACACCATTGCAGAGTCCTCACCAAGCACAAACACTCTGCCAAGAATCACACTTGCAGAGCAAACTTTGCCAGCACAGCATCCAAATGAATGGAGAGAATCTTACACGCGATGCGCACACCAGCAAGATGGCGCCGAGAGAGAGAGAGAAAGAGAGAGTGAGAGAGATAGAGAGAGAGAGAGAGAGAGAGAGAGAGAGAGGAGAGAGAGAGAGAGAGAGAGAGAGAGAGAGAGAGAGAGATGATGATGATGATGATGATGATGAAACGTTTATATTCAGGATAAAAAGTTTTAGGCATAGCAATGCCTATCTTCCAAACTGTCCTGCTACTCTACACATATAAAAATACATCAGACGATACAGCAAAAGATAAAATATATATAAGTACCCATACCCCCCCCCCCACCCCCACCATCAGAAAGAATAAAAAGTAATAATAAAAAATAAAATACAAAAAGAATTAAAACAATATATATACGTGTATGAACCTGACATGTTAATGCAGACAGTCAAACTATTACATAATCTGCAGCAATCTGCTGTGCTGGAGCAACATACTAAGCAGAAAAATAGAACATTCACATCGACAGCAGATATTTATGGACGCGAGCTCTGAAGATAGATAACTTTGAAATAGACTTTAAATGAGAGGGTAAGTTATTCCATGACTTAGCACCGGAAAATGATATGCTAGATTTGAAGATGTCGATTCTCGGTTTTGGGAGATGGAGTAAGCTGTTCCTCGTGTTCTCTCTATTCGTGCGGGAAAACAGCTCACGGAGATAGGGAGGGGCGGCATCGTTTAGAATTTTTTGCACAAGTAAGCATCTATTAAGTTCCAATTGTTTACTGAGTGGTAGGATATTAAGGGCCTTCAGTCTTTCATCAGTAGAGAGAGAGAGAGAGAGAGAGAGAGAGAGAGAGAGAGAGAGAGAGAGAGAGAGAGAGAGAGAGAGAGAGAGAGAGAGAGAGAGAGAGAGCGAGAGAGAGAGAGAGAGAGAGGAGCGGATAATTACACTACCTACCCCTAACATGCCTGGAAATGACCCTCCTTGGAAGCCTACGACGCTATCAAAATAAAACAGCAGAACATTTTGGTCGTCTTTTAGGGCTATTCAGAGGATATTCTCCTGGTTTCATACGGGTTCTATCTGCCCATCTGCAGAAGATTAAATGACCAATCAGAGATGAGGTAAAAGTAGTAGCGATAAGAAAAATTCGGCTACGTCTTTGACCTTGCTTGCCATTCAGTCACAATTGTTATAACTGTTCGAGTTTAGTAGACCCTACTATAGTGGTCCTCAGCTTATTCCCACCTTCTTTACAATTGTATCTTCTGTGGACCTAGGTTTTTTTGTGTTTTTTTTGGAATGATAATAATAATAATAATAATGAATGGTTCTTGTATAGCGCAAAATCTTTTTGTGGCAAAAACTCATTGCGCAAACATGACATAGACGATATGAAACATTACAAATAAATACAACAGGACCACGGACCTACGACAGAGGAAAAGCAAGTTGGAAGAAGTGAGTTTTCAACTGAGCCTTAAACTGAGGGAGAGTAGAGAGATTTCGCAGACTGACAGGCAGCGAGTTCCAAACTGAAGGTGCAATGAAGCTGAATGAGCGTTCACCAACAGTTTTCAAGTTACGCTTCGGAGCCTTCAAACGTTTCTCACTGGAGGACCGCAGAGAACGTGAAGGCTGGCATGTGCAGAGTGAAGCAGAAAGGTAAGCCGGGAGAGTTCCGTCAAAGTGACGGTATGCCAGAGTTGCCATCTTGTATTGGCATCGAAACTTTACCGGCAGCCAGTGGAGTTCTTTAAGCATGGGTGTCACGTGGTCGCGTTTACGCTTCTTTAGAACAAGCCGTGCAGCGCTGTTCTGAACCCTTTGCAACCGACATACCTGTTCCATGGGCAGACCTGAATAGATGGAATTACAATAGTCAAGGCGGGAAGTTACCAGCGCAGTGACTAGTCTAGCCGAAGCGCGTTCAGAAAGGTAAGGCCGGATAGATGCAATGCGTCTGAGCTCCAGGAATGAGGCTCGACACTGCTGATTTGATCGTGCATTGCCAGTGTCTGATCTATCTTGACACCAAGATATCTAACTGATGTTTTGAAGGGAATGGTGCTGCCAGCAATGTTGACAGAAGCACTGTTTACAAGTCGGAGCCGGGAGGGAGCACCAACAGGAATTACTTCAGTTTTGTCAGCATTCAACATCAGCTTGTTACTATTCATCCACGTTAAAACGTCATCTATGCATGTTTCAATGCCTGACAGAACTGAAGAAAACTCATCAGGAGGTGCGCCCCTTGACAGCTCCGTGTCATCAGCGTATTTGTGGAAGTCACACTCATGAGCAGAAATAACGTCTGACAGAGGCTGGGTGTATAATGTAAATAAGACGGGTCCCAGGACGGAACCCTGAGGAACTCCGTACACAAGGGGGCTTGGAGCTGATACAATACCATCAAGAATAACACACTGACACCGATCACTGACATATGATTTAAACCAGTCAAGAACAGTGCCTTTCACTCCATATGTCACCTCAAGCCCTTTAGTAGAATGGAATGATCAAGTGTGTCGAATGCTGCACTGAGGTCCAAGAGGGCCATAAGAGAGACGAATCTCTCATCTGCTCTCATCATCGGAATAAGCTACCCTGTCTCTTTGCCTCACAAGGAGGGTCATTTGGAGGCCTAGCAGAGGGTACATATGTGTAAAGAGAGAGAGAAGGGGGGGGGGGAGAGAGAACGAACGAACGATGTTTATTGCTCAGGCCGACGGCCCATTGCAATGGGGGAACAGTGGGATGGGGAGGAAAAAATCGAAAATATTCGACAACAAATAAAAACACCGAAATAAGGTCTCATCCAACAAGGTAAATGTCCATGTTAGGAATCGGTTATTCTATTAGCTAAAAGTCAGCAACAATGCGACAGTCGTCATCAGTCAGGCTAGGCTTCAAATCAAGCACCGAGTCAGTCAGAATGTTAACCCAGGAGGTGACGAACCATGGAACGTATATTCTCCAACTCGATCAGCGCCCTATCAAAACACTCTTGGTAGTTACCATTGGGATCTATGGCAGTCCAGCGGCAAATGTTCTCTTGCACCTTTTGTTCATAGTCACTCATCAGCTTTTTTCTTTGATGGATGAACCAGTGACACACAGAACCTTTCTCACAGTCCAAGACCACTGTTATGTCATCACTTCTACACAACAATTGCTCTTGCTGATTTTTTTTGTACAAAACGCATTTCTCAAATCCTGTGTTTCTCTGGTTATCGCGTAAACGTCTTTGTAAAGTTCTGTTCATGATTGATGCGACGTAATCTCTCTCTTCAAGAGTGTATGAATCAGTGGTTACACTCGCATCACTAGGGTCAACTTCAGCACTGTCGACACAGTCCATTGCGCACGCTCCAGTCAGCTGTGTTGTCACGCTGGTACCAATGCACTCTGTAGGTGCATCGTCACTGGTCTCTATCCTGTCCGCTGTGGGTGTGTAGACATCATGGGAAACACGTGCAACCTCATCACCTGTGGCTTGGGGAGTTGTACACGGCGTGTCGAGAGTGTGTAGCTGTTTGTCTTCGCTGTTTGTAGCTTGTGTGGGCGGGGTGGGCATAAACAAAGGCAATACTGGTGATAGATTGTCACTTGCCTTGTTTGAACGTTCCTGCCTCCTGGCCTCTGCTCTCATGTAGTCCCGGCGATTGTGGGATGGCGGCTTCTTGCGGTAGGTTGCAGTAATGGCAGGGGACCCGTGTGCCATACCGGTCAACCTCAGAATGACAACTGTCGAGTCGCCTCTACCGTCAATTTTAAAGGATGACAGCGTGTTGTCGCATAGCAGGGCGTTCAAAGCAGCTTCCAAAGCTGAAGGCAGTCCTTCAACTGGCATGGCGTTGAGATTTACTGGCAAAAGGCAGTACTTTTTGCAGGAGGTCTCAAATGGCAGCCCTGTTGCTTGCACGATCACGTGACCGACCAGAGAGCGGGGGGGGGGGGGGAGAGGGAGAGAGAGAGAGAGAGAGAGAGAGAGAGAGAGAGAGAGAGAGAGAGAGAGAGAGAGAGAGAGAGAGAGAGAGAGAGAGATTTAAATTGGTCACCCCATATCATACCGCACAGATTCAGATTAAATCCTGGCCTTCCCGCTAAACAAAGGTTCTGGACAAAGAACGTAACGTTACTGCGCTAAAGCGGACAGACAAACATGAAATTCATCGGACTGTATCTGAAATACTGATTAAATACAAATTTTAAAACACCGGTAACCACTCCACTTAAGGCTGACGGTGAACACCGCCCAACTCCAAAAGGCATAGACCCTCAAGAGTCAACGCAGACACGAGGTTCTAAGCATCTTGTGGATCCATTTACATCTGCCAGGCTATCCTTATGCAATGGTTTCCGAATTTAAATCTGTTTAACCCCTTGCCTGTTACTGACAATACCGCTCGGCGGAAAAGTCGTGTGACAACATCACTACCTAGCTACGTCACTACCTAGCTACGTCACTACCTAGCTACGTCACAACGTCACTACCTAGCTACGTCACAACGTTACTACCTAGCTACGTCACTACCTAGCTACGTCACTACCTAGCTAGTGATCATGTCACTACCTAGCTACGTGACAACGTCACTGCCTAGCTACGTCACTACCTAGCTACGTCACTACCTAGCTACGTGATCACGTCACTACCTAGCTACGTCACTACCTAGCTACGTCACTACCTAGCTACGTCACTACCTAGCTACGTCACTACCTAGCTACGTGATCACGTCACTACCTAGCTACGTCACTACCTAGCTACGTCACTACCTAGCTACGTGATCACGTCACTACCTAGCTACGTCACTACCTAGCTACGTCACTACCTAGCTACGTCACTACCTAGCTACGTGATCACGTCACTACCTAGCTACGTCACTACCTAGCTACGTCACTACCTAGCTACGTCACTACCTAGCTACGTGATCACGTCACTACCTAGCTACGTGATCACGTCACTACCTAGCTACGTGATCACGTCACTACCTAGCTACGTGATCACGTCACTACCTAGCTACGTCACTACCTAGCTACGTCACTACCTAGCTACGTCACTACCTAGCTACGTGATCACGTCACTACCTAGCTACGTCACTACCTAGCTACGTCACTACCTAGCTACGTGATCACGTCACTACCTAGCTACGTCACTACCTAGCTACGTGATCACGTCACTTCACAACGTCACTGCCTAGCTACGTCACTACCTAGCTACGTCACTACCTAGCTACGTCACTACCTAGCTACGTGATCACGTCACTACCTAGCTACGTCACTACCTAGCTACGTCACTACCTAGCTACGTCACTACCTAGCTACGTGATCACGTCACTACCTAGCTACGTCACTACCTAGCTACGTCACTACCTAGCTACGTCACTACCTAGCTACGTGATCACGTCACTACCTAGCTACGTCACTACCTAGCTACGTCACTACCTAGCTACGTGATCACGTCACTACCTAGCTACGTCACTACCTAGCTACGTCACTACCTAGCTACGTCACTACCTAGCTACGTGATCACGTCACTACCTAGCTACGTCACTACCTAGCTACGTCACTACCTAGCTACGTCACTACCTAGCTACGTGATCACGTCACTAC
This sequence comes from Semisulcospira habei, assembly GCA_036245525.1. Taxonomy (NCBI): domain Eukaryota; kingdom Metazoa; phylum Mollusca; class Gastropoda; family Semisulcospiridae; genus Semisulcospira; species Semisulcospira habei. The sequence continues at coordinate 192,139,711 of BTPG01000006.1, forward strand.
CTAGCTACGTGATCACGTCACTACCTAGCTACGTGATCACGTCACTACCTAGCTACGTGATCACGTCACTACCTAGCTACGTCACTACCTAGCTACGTCACTACCTAGCTACGTCACTACCTAGCTACGTGATCACGTCACTACCTAGCTACGTCACTACCTAGCTACGTCACTACCTAGCTACGTGATCACGTCACTACCTAGCTACGTCACTACCTAGCTACGTGATCACGTCACTTCACAACGTCACTGCCTAGCTACGTCACTACCTAGCTACGTCACTACCTAGCTACGTCACTACCTAGCTACGTGATCACGTCACTACCTAGCTACGTCACTACCTAGCTACGTCACTACCTAGCTACGTCACTACCTAGCTACGTGATCACGTCACTACCTAGCTACGTCACTACCTAGCTACGTCACTACCTAGCTACGTGACATCGCGCCTTTTCCTCCAAGCGGTTCCGTCCGAAGCAGTCAAAGGGTTAAAAATGAAATTTCCAGTTTAAGGCCACCGACAGTGAAGGAATTAATGTTGTCTGTATGAGGGGGAGGGGAGAGAGAGAGAGAGAGAGAGAGAGAGAGAGAGAGAGAGAGAGAGAGGAGAGAGAGAGAGGAGAGAGAGAGAGAGAGAGAGAGTGCATGTGCCAAGGTTTGGTTTTGCAAGTGATCCCTGTTCTATTTACTGGCGGATTTGCAAGCAAGCATGTGTTCGACGTTCGATGAGGTCGTGCTAGATCCCCAGTGTCAAAAGTATTAATGCGCGGCGTGATAAAGTGCGGTATCATAGCACTGTGAGATATAGGACAAAGAGCAATCCACAAAATCAACAAAAACACTGGTCATGGCGATAGAAATCTTCATATAATTGTTAAAAATGTAGCTTAGTATGGATTCCGCTGTATTCACTTTGTCAAAGGCAATGTCAACAAGCAACGTCAGTCGCCTTGCCGGGGTACAACACTCGCCGCCCAAGCACCTCGTCTGCCTCAGCAACACGCACGAAACGGAAGCAGCAAAACCCGTAAATCCCCCTAAGGCCCCCGGGGTACATAAGGCTCTGTGCCACCTGCAAGACGCGCACGCGAGTGGACTGCAGATTTCAGTGTATGACGCTAGGAATCCTCTGTTCTGCGCGCTACCGTTTGCAGCCCGACACAATCTCGGTATTCAAACACAACAATCATGCTAAAACGTGTTTTTTTGTAAAAATAACAAACAAACAAAAAATAAAAATAAAAAAATAAATAAACGGAAACTGACGTCAAAAGTGGAAGGCGAACAAAACAAAAAGGGAAAGAAATTCAAATATTAACCCATTTGGCCCCAAGGAAACATTTCGTAAATTTTAGGTCTCTTAACCCATTCAGTCCGACGCACGTATTTCCCAAATTTTGGAGGCGTCACCTAACGACTGTGCACCAGTTGCAGGAGATGGACCGACCAGGATAATTCAAGGGTAGCACCAGATTAGCTTGGACCATGATAATTCAAGGGTAGTGCCAGATTAGCTTGGACCATGATAATTCAAGGGTAGTGCCAGATTAGCTTGGACCATGATAATTCAAGGGTAGTGCCAGATTAGCTTGGACCATGATAATTCAAGGGTAGTGCCAGATTAGCTTGGACCATGATAATTCAAGGGTAGCGCCAGATTAGCTAGCGCCAGATTAGCTTGGACCATGATAATTCAAGGGTAGTGCCAGATTAGCTTGGACCATGATAATTCAAGGGTAGCGCCAGATTAGCTTGGACCATGATAATTCAAGGGTAGTGCCAGATTAGCTTGGACCATGATAATTCAAGGGTAGCGCCAGATTAGCTTGGACCATGATAATTCAAGGGTAGCGCCAGATTAGCATGGACCATGATAATTCAAGGGTAGTGCCAGATTAGCTTGGACCATGATAATTCAAGGGTAGTGCCAGATTAGCTTGGCGCCGACAGGCGCCAAGCTAATCTGGCACTACCCTTGAATTATCATGGTCGACCCATCTCCTGCTGTAGGGCGTCAGGGCTGAATGGGTTAATGATAGTGTACCAGTAGCAAAACATGGATGGACCATGATAATTCAAGGGTTGTGCCCGATAGACTTGGCCGGATGATCTTTTATCCTATTTAGCCTCGCGATCGTGAAAACCAAGGAAACCTGTCCCCCTTTGTCACCAGCACAACAAAGCGGATAATTATAAAATTGTGTGCCACACTGGTCCGTGAGCCGTAGCGAATCAAGGGAGATGCCCAGTGTGACTCTGTGCTGGTCTGCGACAATGGAGCTTGCGGTGCTTAGGTCGTGAAGTCCAAAATCACAGATTGGCCCGCATAATTATATATGCGACAAACAAACAAATAAACAAAAAAACAAAAAAGAGACTGACGCTGTCGTTGTTTGTTCCGGTCTACTGTCCCACCGGCACTAATAGTGATCGGGGACTAGCAGTTTTGGCGTAGTTTAGCTTTACCTTGTTGGTTTGTCGTAGTTGTTTCTCTCCTCCTTTTTCATCCGGGCTTGGGACCGGCAACGGCGGAGTTGGACTGACGCAGAAGATATTAATCATTTTCATAGTCGTATTGGCCTACTTATCAGCCAAGTCACTCCCACCTCCGCCGTCAGAGATGTATATGTATGTAAGTTAAAACCGATTTCAGTTACTCGTAAGAGGCATATATGTTTTCATAAACCCCTGTAGTTGCAGGCTTATGAGAATCTTGACGAATGAACTGGTTGACTGACAGACTGTTTAACCCATTCAGCCCTGACGCCCTACAGCAGGAGAGGGATCGTCCATGATAATTCAAGGGTAGTGCCAGATTAGCTTGGCGCCTGTCGGCGCCAAGCTAGTCTGGCACTACCCTTGAATTATCATGGTCGATCTTTCCCCTGCAACAGGTGCATAGTCGTTAGATGAACCCTCCAAAATTTGGGGAAATATGTCAGTGCGTCGGACTGAATGAGTTAAGGATTTTTCTCCGGGCAGGTGATGACAGCAATGCTGCTTATGCCGCGAAACGCCTTGAAAGCGAAATAAAATTACGGATATTCAAAACACCCTCTTTGATGGCGCATGGCGGATCACGGACTTACGCACCGCTAGACGTCATAAAATCTACCGTGCGGTGATAATGTCCGCTTTAAGCACGTGACTCACGGGAGACATAACCCATTTAGCTCCGCCGAGTCCCTACAGCACGAGATCGATTGACCATGATAATTCAAGCGTAGTGGCAGATTAGCTTGGCGCCTGAAGGCGCCAAGCTAATCTGGCACTACCCTTGAATTATCATGGTCAATCCATCCCCTACAACTGGTACATAGTCGTTAGGCAACACCTCCCAAATTTGGAAAATGGGACCTTGGGGCTTAAAGGGTTATGGAAGGTTTATTTTGATCAGCACAAACGACCACAAGCATAAAACATCAACACACAACAACGCAGCAGAGTTACATCTCGATGGTCATTGCTGTTTGAAGATATAAAAATCTGATACGGGCTGTACGAGGCGAAGATTTTCATAAGGCTCCGCGGCTGCAGACGTTAATGTAAATCTGTACCTCTTGCAGAGTTGATGATAACTGCAGAAATGCACGAGTGTTCTATGTCTTTAAAGTCACGAGCTATTGTCTGTCGGTCAGTCGCGCGATCAACATGAATATTCAATTACAATTAACGCCCGAATCTCTTAACAAAGCAATCGCCGGTCGTTTGTGTCCGACATTCTTAAAATTCCTTACTATTCCGTTTATTGTCTCGTCATTAAATTTGACTTTCAGTGTACCTGACTATTCGACATTTTGCCTTGTAAATATCACACTCTTTTATTTTGACTCTGTAGCTGGTGTAATTATTCTGATTCGAGATGACGACAAAAGATACCTGACTATGCAAATGACGTCAGCAAATTGAATTAGCAATGCGAGTTCAAGGGGCTTTGTTTTCACCCCTACGTCACACGACCAATCGCTTTAACGCACATTGTACCACATGACCGAGCTGCAAAAACCCTTGTAGCGACTAATGGCGGACTTTTTGTATGATGATGATGATGTCCACTTGTAATGCGCATCCACTCCATGCTAGCAGCATACTCAGCGCGCAAAAAAATAAATAAAAACAACACACGCAACTTCTGGTGCACAGTAGTCCTAGTTAAAAGTCAAGAAACAGTTCGGTTTTGAGGTGCCTCCTAAAGGTGCCAATGCAGTCAATGTCCCTCAAGGATTGTGGTAGCCCATTCCACACCCTAGGTCCGCAGTGTGAAAATGCCCGGAAACCAAGTCGCTTTCTTTTTTCTTAGACCTCCTTCAGTTGCCACATTCCTTCTGCGAATGAAGATAAGTAGCGGCTAATCTCTCTGTTTGTTTATTTTGACAAAGGGTATTTACCCGAAATATTAATAAATTGTGTTGTACCCGTCTTTTCTAAGCGTGTTTCTTTCTCCGTTGGGTACTTTTTTGCATTTTACACGCTTGGCAGTCACCATTTTGGTCTGGATTGTTTCTTTATGGGGCTTTCAACACTTGGGGTGCAGAGTTATGTTAGCCCTCTTACTGACGGGTCGTGGATGCCAGTTTTGTTCTATTAAAAAAAAAAATCAGCAAAACGTTCTAAGGTACAAAGTTACTTAGTGTTGTTCAAAACAATAGTCACACTACTGGAGACGTCAACGTCATGAAAGATTGTAAATTACGTCTTAAGTCTATTATGTATAAATATATATATATATATATATATATATATATATATATATATTATATATATATATATATATATATATATATATATATATATATATATATATATATATATATATATATATATATATATATATATATATATATATATATATATATATATATATATATATATTCCTTTTACGTCACTCATGTCTGGCGCGTTCCAGGTCGGCAGATTTCTTCTTCATTTCTTTTACGAAAATAGTGGAAGAATGAAAACAAATACGTTATTGGTAGCAGGGGTTTGCTGTACGGACTCTTGCGACCAATAACTTTTGATATATGTGATATGATATTTTGCGCATTATTCACTATTATCTCTGAATCTTCTGAGCATCTTATGAGAAGGATAAGCAGTGGGCCTTGGACATTGAATTAGGTGTGTTTACGACAGGATGTGAATCGACCATGATACTTCAAGGTTGGTGGTGTCAGAATATCAGAATAGCTTGGCGCCTCTATCGACCATGATATTTCAAGGTTGGCTTCAGAATAGCTTGGCGCCTCTAGGCGCCAAGCTATTCTGACACCAACCTTGAAATATCATGGTCGATCGGTCTCCTGAACTGTCAGAAAGACCTCAGAGGATATCTCCACACAATAAAAATAAATAAATCATTTCGTCCGAAGAGTTATCCCCCTCACTGCCAAGAAACGTGTACGCACTCAAGCTGCAAGAGACCCCGCAACTGCGGGGGCTCATGAGGATCTATGCCTCCTGCTGACACCACTTTGAATCCTTGTCTTGGACGGCTGAGGCTCGTCAATGTTGAATTAGCAAATATTCACAGAGTCCGCCTCCACTGTCAGTGATGGAGTTAACCGTTTCTGAATAGACTCTCTCTCTCTCTCTCTCTCTCTCTCTCTCTCTCTCTCTCTCTCTCTCTCTCTCTCTCTCTCTCTCTCTCTCTCTCAGTTTCTCTCTCTCTCACACAGTCTCTCTCTCTCACTCTCTCTCTCTCTCTCTCTCTCTCTCTCTCTCTCTCTCTCTCTCTCTCTCTCTCTCTCTCTCTCTCTCTCTCTCTCTCTCTCTCACACACACACACACACACACACACACACACACACACACACACACACACAGTCTCTCTCTCTCACACTCTCTCTCTCTCTCTCTCTCTCTCTCTCTCTCTCTCTCTCACACACACACTCTCTCTCTCTCTCTCTCTCATCTCTCTCTCTCTCTCTCTCTCTCTCTCTCTCTCTCTCTCTCTCTCTCTCTCTCTCTCTCTCTCTCTCTCTCACACACACACAGTCTATCTCTCTCTCTTTCTTTTTATGACGATAGCAACCTGTCAGAAGCATCAGCTCAAGCCACTTTCGCTTAGCCTGGAAATCCAAGACCACACCATTACACAAGTAACTGAACATCGTCTACTTGGAGTTATTGTTGATAACCAGATGAAATGGCAATCTCACATCAATGCTGTTTGTAAAACTGTGTCCAGAAATGTTTTTATGCTGTCTAAGCTAAAATATCTTATTGATGTCGACGCTCGCAAACTATTTTACAATGCCCATGTCAAATCCCTCATCGATTATGCCTCCACGACATGTGACGGCAGCGGTGACATACACTTGAAGAGGCCTAACTCCTTGCATCGCAGGGCAGTGAAGCAGATCATGCCTGATCCAGCCCTTTCTACTGACCAAAAATTTGAAAAACTAAAGATGCTTTCTCTCGACAGGCACCATCTCTTTAACAAAGGGGTAGTCATGTATAAAATCTGGAATGAAATCCACCCAGAATACTTGTGTAAGCTCTTCACCAAGGCAGCTTCAGGCTATTCAACATCAAGGCGTAACTTCATCACACCACGCCCGAGGATAGATTTATTTAAAACCACCCTCTCATTCTGGGGCGCCTCGTTTTGGAATAAACTGCCAGCGCACATAACACACTCTGGTTCACTTACCTCTTTCAAGGAAAGCCTCTTCAAGTACCTGCTATCTAACAGCTCAATCACTGGTTCGGGTATCCCCATCGCCTAAAGCCTTGATATTAACCTCCGCGCGCACGTGTGTTTGTGTGTGTGCGCGCGCGTGCGTGCGTGCGCGAGTGTGTGTGTGTGTGTGGGTGGGTGCAGCGAGAGCGTGCGCGCGTGTTTGATTTCAGTGAAAGAAGGAATTTTAAAGAATATCTTCTTCTTTGTTTTTGCCATTCACATTATTACCCATCATAATCGGTGTCCTCCATTTTGCCTTATTCATCTTTTTTTTTTGGAACGACTTGTTATATAATGTGTACTTGTATGTTAGCAGCTTTGTACCTTTGTATGTTAGTAGCTTTGTACCTTTGTATGTTAGTAGCTTTGTACCTTTGTACGTTAATAGCTTTGTACCTTTGTATGTTAGTAGCTCTGTAACTTTAGCAGAGTTGTACCTTTGTAGATTAGCAACGGCAAGCGTGAAAAATGGCACATGTGCTAACTGCTTCTTCCGTTCAGAAATAAAGTTTCATTTCATTTCATCTCTCTCTCTCTCTCTCTCTCTCTCTCTCTCTCTCTCTCTCTCTCTCTCTCTCTCTCTCTCTCTTTCTCTCTCTCTCTCTCTCTCTCTCTCTCTCTCTCTCTCTCTCTCTCTCTCTCTCTCTCTCTCTCTCTCTCTCTCTCTCTCTCTCTCTCTCTCTCTCTCTCTCTCTTGTAATCTATTTGCTGACGATACTGACGAGTCTTCATGTTTCTGGTAAAAACACGACGGACATTAGCCATAGTTTACAATGCAGTCTCAATGAGGTATCTGACTGGTGTAGACAGAACCATATGGTTCTTCACCCAGCAAAAACAAAGAGTATCTTAATCGCCACGCGACAAAAACATCAACGCCGACTACAGCCATTACAATTACAATTAAACGCTGAACCTGTTGAACAAGTCACTGAGCGTAAATTCTTAGGAATACATGTTGATGAACAACTGTGCTGGGAGACCCATATAAATGCTGTTTGTAAGACCATTGCTAAAAACACTTTCTTATTGTCCCATCTTAGACATGTAACGGATACAAATACCCGTAAATTGTTTTTTCATGCTCATATAAAGTCCCACGTTGATTATGTCTCCACGGTGTGGGACGGCTGCAGTGATGTCCACATGAAGAAGTTAAACTCCATATACAAAAGAGCTGTAAAAATGATAGATAGACGCCCCATCCCTACCACAGACAAATTTAGACACTTAAACATTCTCGGTCTGCGTCAGCAACTTACTTTAAACAAATGCGTCTTTATGCATAAGATACTGAATAATATGACACCCCAGTATCTAATCACTAAATTTATATCTCACCAAGAACGTGAACGGACCCCAAGAAACAATACCTTACCCCTACCAATGCCAAGAATCGAACGTTTTAAAACTAGTATGTCATTATCTGGTCCGTTTGCTTGGAATTCAATCCCTGCACATTGAAAACTATTACCTCACCAGGAAGTTTTAAAACAAAACTTTCTGATTACCTGATGAGTCAAACTTAGTACTTCTCAGGTACTGTAATATTTCCTTACCTCATGTATTTCATAAGATGGTTTATATATATATATATATGTGTGTGTGTGTGTGTGTGTGTGTGTGTGTGTGTGTGTGTGTGTGTGTGTGTGTGTGTGTGTCTGTCTGTGTGTGTGTGTGTGTGTGTCTGTCTGTGTGTGTGTGTGTGCTCGTGTTTGTTTGTGTGTGTGGGTGTTTGTGTGAGCGGCGCGTGCGCGTGCGTGCGTGTGTGCATGTGTGTGTGATGAGTGTTATTATTTTTTCTGTAGATAATGATGCTATTGGGTTTTGTATGTCAATATATTTTTTATAGTTTTCCCTTTTATATGCTGTAGATGTTAGCAACGGCAAGTTTGTAAAATGACGATTTGTTTTCTGTCAAAACTTTTTACCGTTGAAAAATAAAGTTTCATCATCATCATCATCATCTCTCTCTCTCTCTCTGTCTCTCTCTCTGTCTCTCTCTCTCTCTCTCTCTCTCTCTCTCTCTCTCTCTCTCTCTCACGGTTTCTCTCACGGTCTCTCTCTCTCTCTCTCTCTCTCTCCCTCTCTCTTCTCTCTCATCTCTCTCTCTCTCTCTCTCTCGTCCTCTCTCAGTCTCAGAGAGAGAGAGAGAGAGAGAGAGAGAGAGATGGGAGGGAGAGAGAATGGGAGAGAGAGAGGGAGGAGAGCGAAAGATAGAGAGAGAGAGAGAGAGAGAGAGAGAGAGAGAGAGAGAGAGAGAGAGAGAGAGAGGTCACCGGTGCGGGATAAAATATGGAAATATGCGGCCAAATAAAGAAGATTATGGCGAAAACAGTAAGAAGAGGTTTTGTGTACATAGGTGCGTCCATTACCGCCAAATGCCAGCTCGCCTGGGCGGACAGCAAAAAATCCCAGGAGCCCCTGCCTTACAGGTCAAGCGACCGCCATCCAACTACAAGAGGCATAGATCCTCATGAGCCCCCGCAACTGCGGGGGCTCATGAGGATCTATGCCTCTTGTGGTCACAGTACTAGCACTCTTACATCCGCCCTTGTCGTAAGTCGCTAATCCTGGATGTTATTAGAGATACTGATTTTCTACGTCGGGTTTAAAGTGAAGCGAAGTGCTCCTCCCCGCTGTTTAGTGGCTGCTATCCCCGTTGTTCGGCCAGCGAAAAGAGTTGGGCTCAGGGACTTTGCGTTTGCATAAATGTGTCACATTTTGCCTCTCCTCACTCAATGAAACGTAATAACCCACATGCTTACAGCCTGGTGACGGTTGCACGCGTATGATTTTTCTGGCGTCACTTTTTTTGTTGTTGTTGTAAGATCCTCAGTTACTTCCGTCGCGGGCTCATGCAATGCCTCGTTATGATGTCATCACCGTTTGAAGGCTGTCACATTTGGATAATAAGCATAAAAGGCATAATACTTAAAGTTTGGCGCAGTGGTTAAGGTGCCTGCCACCAATGCTAAAGGTGCGAGGTTCGATACCGGGTTCCAGCTTCTGACTTTTCTCGTCTAGTAAGTGTCACCGTTAATTCAGGCGAACCGTCGGGGGTTCTTTCTCCGGGTGCTCCGGCTCTTCCTCCCCCCTCCACTTTGGTACCGGTTTCAGGCCACTTTATAAATTTCAAATACAAGCGATCAAAATTTCCGAAACCTCAGTAGCTGAGCTGACCCTTCGCACCACGTGAATGTCATGTGTGTGTCTTGTACTGCGTTTGTCTTCTGAGTGAATGCGCGTGTGTCACGTGAGCGTGCGTGTTGGGTGCAGTTCGGCTTTGAGCCGATTCGCAGAATTGGGAAAAAGCACCTATTATTATAATAACCGGTATTATTATTATTACTATGGCCTGGTTTGGTATGATCGATCTTGACGCACTGTGCGTTATTAGGCTTGAGGTGTGTGTTGCACTTTGTAGCACCCCCACCATACCCGAATAAAATTGGGAATACTTGTACGGTCAAATCTGTCGAGGTGGCCACCTGTGTAAGACGAACATCTGTCGAAGCCGACCGCCCATTTTTTTGTCGAGTGGTCGTCTTCTTTCTCTTAGTACATGTCTACTTAGATTATCCTTTGTAAGGAGACCGCCTTCCAAGGCGACCACTTCCATAGGTGGTTGTCTTAATGTTTGTATTAGGTTCAAGTGGTAGTCCGTCATTCGACTCCATAATATCTTGTCTTCCAAAACCAGGGTTCGCTGCACACTGTCGTTTCCGGTTGCGAGTCCAGTCTTTTCCAGCGAGCCTCACCGCCTTGCCTTGTGACTTCCCTCACTTCCAATGCGAACCTTCCACAGCCATAAAACCAGCGGATGAAGGGAGATTTATGTCCCTTGCCCCTACTGGTTGTCGCCCTTGGTCGCGGTCCCGTTTATGCCCTCGGCCAAAGCCTTCCATCTGCAAGAAGCATAGATTCTCATGAGCCCCTGCGACAACAGGGGCTCATGAGAATCTATGCTTCTTGCTGAGGATAGATTCAAGGCGGTGATGGTGTGCAGCTGAGATGAAGAGTGTGAGGACGACGGTCGGAGAAAGTGCGGTATCTGGAATGGATACTGTCTGTCTCTCATTAGTCACTAGTAGCACCATAAAGCATACAGCGGTCCAGGGCAGGCTAGGAGGCTGTGAGTCTGACTCACTCAGTGGTCACCCGCGCCCCTGTTGTGGTAGCCTACTCCTCTGCTGATGGCATAATCATGTCTCTGCCGCAAGTGACAATTTCACACCGTCGGGTTTGCCGAAAAGACAACGTTCTATGACTATTAGCGAAATAATAATAATAATAATAATAATAATAATAATAATAATATAATAATAATAATAATAATTACGGTATTTATAATGCGATTATCTTATAATAATTATAACTCTAAACTCGCGCACACATGCGCACGCGTTAGAAAATGAGTCACATACCACAAATACATTACGACAGTCAGCTTAGGGTGGGGAGTGTGGTGATGTTATAGTGCTAGAACTGTTGGAAGAGGTGAGTTTTGAGGGCGGACTGGAAGGAGGAGAGAGAGAGTGTTTCTGACGGAGAGAGCCGGAGTGGGAGAGTGTTCCAGGTGGATGGACCGTAGACGGTAGAGAAGGAGCGGGGGCCGAAAGTGCTGAGTTTGGTGCGGGGGATGTGGAGGCGGAGAGGGTCGAAGGCGGAGCGGGAAGGAGTGTAGGGGTGAAGTAAGTTGGAGAGATAGGCAGGAGCGTAGTTGTTAAGGGATTTGTAGCAGAGAGACAGAATCTTGTATTGGATGCGTTGGGGGATGGGAAGCCAGTGAAGGAGCTTCAGCAGGGGAGTGATGTGGTCGGATTTCTTCTTTCTGAGGACGAGGCGGGCAGCATTGTTCTGGACGCGCTGGAGAGTGAAAGTGGTGGAGTGAGGGAGGCCGGAAAGAAGAGAGTTGCAGTAGTCGATGCGAGATAAGACGAGAGAGACAGCAAGTTTGGTGGCAGCTTCGGTGGTGAGGTATTTTCTGATCTGACTGATGCGACGGAGGTGGAAATAGCATGCCTGGTGCAAAATGGTCAAACTTGGCAACGAACTTTGTTTTTTAGATGCTCTCCATCTCTCAATTTAGCTCCTTTTGGGGGGAGAGGGGGAGGGGGTAGAGGGAGGGAGTGGATCACATTAAATCTGTTCGGGGAAAACCCTGCCGCTGTATTACTTACTTTTTAGCGAGGCTCTGCCTATGCATCGTTACAAGTAACACCTAAACAGAAACATGACAGTTTTTACAACTTTATTGTTCCAGTTGAGGAAATTATGGTGGTCTGAGTCAGCCATAGATACTGATCTCGGAAAAAAACATACTAGGAAAACATATATCTTTCCACTTCGCTGGACACAAATGTGGCAGTATATGACAGTGAACAGTATGTCTATTGGGAACGCTACCACACAAAGTGCCAGAAGTACCGACAGATTGCAGTCTACTCACTAATGATCACCGAGTCCACTGCAACATGATCATGCGGCCGCGGTTACGTCGGTCCCCGTATGGTGCACCACTCGTGTCATTTTTCAAAACAAAAACGGTACGGGAGTGGTTGCGGAACGCGCGCTGTAACTTTTCTCCGTAAAAACACGCGATAAAAAACGAACTTCAAAGAGATGTAATCGGCATGGAGCTCACGATTCACAAAGGCTTTATTTTCTCCCGCCGCTCTCTGCGTGTGTTATTCGTGTGCTGGTCTGTGATTTTGGACCTAACGGCTGGAAGCCGTAAGGTCCAAAATCACAGACCAGCACGCATTCAGCAGACTCGTGGTAATATTTCCGCAGAACAACTCTAGAGGTCACGCAAGCTGTGTGTTGGGCAAACATACGCCACCGCCATCACGTTGAAGCAGTTCGTCAGCCATTCGAAACATTACCATCTGCAAGAGGCATAGATTCTCATGGGTCCCTGCAGCTGCAGGGGCTCATAAGAATATATATATTTGCCTCTTGCCCACAAGTACATCTCTGGTCCTCATACGCACGAAGTGATGGAGGTTTGAGTACGTTACTGTGAAAACCACGCAAAGCGGTTCCTATGGCTTTGTTTTGTGTTTCGTTTCATCAGCACGTGCCTATCAAAGACCAAAGGTGAGAGAAAAAGAGAAACAGTAGAATGATTCTCTCTCTCTCTCTCTCTCTCTCTCTCTCTCTCTCTCTCTCTCTCTCTCTCTCTCTCTCTCTCTCTCTCTCTCTCTCTCTCTCTCTCTCTACTGCTGTGTATGTATAGTGCTGCTGTGTTGTTGCTTTTTTTTCTTTTCTTTTTTTTTTCTTTCCCTTTACCATTGCTCCCCCTCCCCCAACACACCGTAGGCGTTCGTCCTATACATGTATTAATGTAATGTAATTGTTGTGTTGTAGATGTAGCAACGGCAGATTTGCCATTAAAAATGGCATTGCCTCTGGCATTGTTAATATCTTTACCGTTGTAAAATAAAGATTCATTGATTCATTGATTCATTGATTCATTGATTCTCTCTCTCTCTCTCTCTCTCTCTCTCTCTCTCTCTCTCTCTCTCTCTCTCTCTCTCTCTCTCTCTCTCTCTTTCTCTTTGATTGACCACATCTATACTAACAACCCTCAAGCTATCATTGAAACTGATGTCCCTTCACTAGCTGTCAGTGACCACTTTCCCATCACCTGTACATGGTCATGTTATGTTCCTAAACAGAGCCGAACCCAACATTTATACATTACTTACAGATGTTTTAGAAAACTATATAGAGATAGTTTCCTTCATGACCTCAGTTTTTTTGCCGTTCTATGAAGTTTACAGTCACAATGACCCTGATGTAGCGCTCTCACTGTGGCTTGAGCTGTTCCTCGGAGTGCTAAATAAGCATGTCCCTTTAAAAAGGAAACGAGTCCGGTGCCGTGAGCCCCCCACCTGGATTTCGGAGGAGATTAAACAAACCATGGAAGCCAGAAATCGAGCCAAGCGGGACAAAGATTTTATTGAGTTCAAAAGGTTACGTAACAGAGTCAAATACCTTATCCGGGAGGCACAAAAAGCACTGGTAGAGAAAACCATACGCGGCGGGAATCCGTCTTCAATATGGAAAGTTCTAAACTTACTAACTAACAATAGTAAAAATCGTACTGCAAATACGACTGCCAACCTTACAGCCGATGCATTTAACGACCACTTCATTTTAGCCCCGAAATCTTTACTACATGCTGAAGGTTTGGATCAGGTTGAACATGTCGCATCGCAGAAGCTTACTGACTTTTGTAAGCAAAGACTGTCCGCGGGTGTATGATGCTTTTAATATCCCCTACATCGCTGTACATGAAGTGGGCAGATTTATCTCTAGTCTCAAGAACAAAAAGTCAGCTGGCATTGATGGTATCAATGGGTTTATCCTCGAACTTTCTCTTCCATACATTCTGGAAAGCTTAACCTATATTTACAACCTATGTATTCAAAATAATACTTTTCCGGCGACTTTCAAAAAATCTAAAGTGGTACCTATACCTAAAACAAAAGACACATCTGATCCAAATAATTTTCGGCCTATATCCATATTATCTATTCTATCGAAGCCTATTGAGAAGCATGTACACAAACATCTTCTCGAATTCCTGGAAGAAAAGTCTCTCCTGAATAAATATCAATCTGGTTTTCGCCCCAAACATTCGTGTCACACTGCCTTGGTTCATATGATTGACACTTGGCTGCTCAACATCAACAGAAACAAAATGTCTGGTGCTGTCTTTCTAGACCTAAAAAAAGCATTCGACCTTATAAAGCACGAAATTTTATTAGAGAAACTAGACTGCTACTTTAACAATAAAAGCCCAGGGACTCTCTCATTCTTTCGTTCATTAATCATAGGGAGAATTCAAACTGTGTACATCAATGCTAACTTCTCTTCTGAAAAGCGTGTTGAGTATGGCGTGCCCCAGGGATCTATACTAGGACCGTTACTTTTCTGTTTGTTTATAAATGATCTTCCACTTCATATATCCAATCCAAATACCGAATGTGACATGTTTGCCGATGATTCAACTCTTCACGCTGGCGGGAAAACTGTACTGAAATATCAACCAATCTTCAGCTTAGTCTTCAGGAGGTCTCAATGTGGTGCAAAAATAATCAAATGCTTGTAAATCCATCCAAAACGAAAAGCATGCTAATCACAACACGCCAAAAGCATCAGCTCCGCCCCCATTCACTTAACCTCTCTTTTGATTCAGTTCCCATTGAGCAAGTCAAGGAATATCGCCTCCCCGGGGTAATTGTTGATGACCAACTGTGCTGGTTGCCCCATCTAACACAACTAGGGAAAACATTATCAAAGAAGCTATTTTTACTGTCAAGATTAAAATCTATCATTGATACTAAGACACGAAAGCTATTTTTCAACTTCTACATTAAAACTCACATTGACTACGCATCTACTATTTGGGACGGCTGTAGTAAGGCTAACCTTAAGCGGATTAATTCTCTATACAATCGCACAGTTAAACTGATTTTCCCAACCCCCTCTCTAACTTTGGAGGAAAAGCTTCAGGCAACAGGGCTCCTTCCTTTACATCAACACCTTACGTTTAATAAGTGCGTACTTATGCACAAAGCACTGAACGGGAAAGCCCCCCTTTACCTGGCTAAGCTTTTCACTGAGAGCGAAAGGGTTTACAGCACTTTGAGGAACAGTCTCGTCATTGAACGGCCCCGAATTGACTTGTTTAAATCCAGCCTTTCGTACGCGGGTGCCTATTTATGGAACTCACTTCCTCCACATATACAGCAAACGAGACATCTTCCATTGTTTATAGATAATATGCCCAAAAGAGTCATGTCAATGATTTCCTGTGGTCCTCCGTTTTGCACTTGTTAGCTTTTACATAATATCTCTCTTTATCGTGGTGTTTTGCCTGCTCACTAAATTCCTACACATGAGTAGCTGTATCATAAGTGTGCAGTCGCTTTCTATAAACACACTTTACATCGCCCCCCCCCCCTTCCCCCCATACCCTGTCATTTTGCTGTGTGTGTGTGTGTAATCTTCAGCGACTTTGGAACTTGTATCGGAATGTAACACAAGTGACCTGTGGGTGCTGTTAACATATTGTTTTAATGTTGCTTTTAATGTTGTAGTTTAGCAAGGACAAACATGAAAAGAGGCCTGTGCGCCTATTGTTTCCATCCTTGAGAAATAAAGTATCATTCATTCATTCATTCATTCATTCATTCATTTTCTCTCTCTCTCTCTCTTTCTCTCTCTCTCTCTCTCTCTCTCTCTCTCTCTCTCTCTCTCTCTCTCTCTCTCTCTCTCTCCTCTCTCTCTCTCTCTCTCTCTCTCTCTCTCTCTCTCTCTCTTTTCAGCTTAGTCTTCAGGAGGTCTCAATGTTGTGCAAAAATAATCAAATGCTTGTAAATCCATCCAAAACGAGAAGCATGCTAATCACAACACGCCAAAAGCATCAGCTCCGCCCCCATTCACTTAACCTCTCTTTTGATTCAGTTCCCATTGAGCAAGTCAAGGAATATCGCCTCCTCGGGGTAATTGTTGATGACCAACTGTGCTGGTTGCCCCATCTAACACAACTAGGGAAAACATTATCAAAGAAGCTATTTTTACTGTCAAGATTAAAATCTATCATTGATACTAAGACACGAAAGCTATTTTTCAACTCCTACATTAAACCTCACATTGACTACGCATCTACTATTTGGGACGGCTGTAGTAAGGCTAACCTTAAGCGGATCATTCTCTATACAATCGCGCCGTTAAACTGATCCTCCCAATCCCCTCTCTAACTTTGGAGGAAAAGCTTCAGGTAACAGGGCTCCTTCCTTTACATCAACACCTTACGTTTAATAAGTGCGTACTTATGCACAAAGCACTGAACGGGAAAGCCCCCCTCTATCTGGCTAAGCTTTTCACTGAGAGCGAAAGGGTTTACAGCACTTTGAGGAACAGTCTCGTCATTGAACGGCCTCGAATTGACTTGTTTAAATCCAGCCTTTCGTACGCGGGTGCCTATTTATGGAACTCACTTCCGCCACATATGCAGCAAACGAGACATCTTCCATTGTTTAGGACGAAAGCTTTTAAATACATCTCTGAGCAAACTTGAAAGAAACGTAGATAATATGTCCAAAAGAGTCATGTCAATGATTTCCTGTGGTCCTCCGTTTTGCACTTGTTAGCTTTTACATAATATCTCTCTTTATCGTGGTGTTTTGCCTGCTCACTAAATTCCTACACATGAGTAGCTGTATCATAAGTGTGCAGTCGCTTTCTATAAACACACTTTACATCGCCCCCCCCCCCCTTCCCCCCATACCCTGTCATTTTGCTGTGTGTGTGTGTGTAATCTTCAGCGACTTTGGAACTTGTATCGGAATGTAACACAAGTGACCTGTGGGTGCTGTTAACATATTGTTTTAATGTTGCCTTTAATGTTGTAGTTTAGCAAGGACAAACATGAAAAGAGGCCTGTGCGCCTATTGTTTCCATCCTTGAGAAATAAAGTATCATTCATTCATTCATTCATTCATTCATTCATTCATTCTCTCTCTCTCTCTCTCTCTCTCTCTCTCTCTCTCTCTCTCTCTCTCTCTCTCTCTCTCTCTCTCTCTCTCTCTCTCTCTCTCTCTCTCTCTCTCTCTCTCTCTCTCTCTCTCTCAAGAACTGAAGTCTCGATGATATATAAAGTCAACGCTATGATTCTGCATCCTACTAAAACAAAATCTCTGATTATTGTAACACGCCAAAAGCATCAGTTGAAACCATTAAAGCTTAATTTATCACTCGGCAACGAAATCATAGAACAGGGAGCCGAACATAGTATATTGGGGGTCACAATTGATAATCAGCTGAGATGGCAGATGCACATTGACAATGTCTGTAAAACGGTCTCTAGAAATGTCTTTATGTTAACGAAATTAAAGTATTACACAGATAGTGAAACTAGAAAATTGTTCATTAGTGCACACATCATGTCACATATAAACTACGCATCGACTGTGTGGGATTGTTGCAGTGATGTACACTTAAAAAGACTAAATTCTTTACATAGGAGAATGGCTAAATTAATTCTTCCCGACCCGCACTTGACGACCGAGGAAAAACTCAGTAAAGCTGGATTTCTACCCCTTCAAAATCACTTTAAATTTAACAAAGGGGTACTGATGTTTAAAGTGTGGAACCATAGCGCTCCAAGAATATCTAACAGAGCTGTTTAACAAATCAGACTCCTGCTATGGGAATATGAATGATCTTTATATTGTTCCAGAATAGATATATTTAAATCTACTTTGTCATTTGCGGGTTCCACACTGTGGAACTCACTCCCACATCACGTTAAAGCCACTCCGACATTATCTCGTTTCAAGACGTCTTTATAGGTACCTGACATCACTCAAATAATATCTAGTTAAACGTAGACGCACGAATGTACGTGTATATTCTAACAATCATGTGTAGGTGCGCGCGCGTGTGTGTGTGCGTGTGTGTGTGTGTGTGTGTGGGTGTGTGGACGCGCGCGAGTGCGTTTGTGTGTGTATGCGTGTGTTTGTGTTTAGTGGACTATAATTATATGTTGTATCACTGTGCCTTGTTTTATGTATATTTTGTACTTAGCTAGTCGTAGTTGTAGCAACGGCAGGTACGAAAAATGACATAGTCACTGACTGTGTTAATATCTTCACCGTTGTAAAATAGAGATTCATTGATTCATTGATTGAGTCATTGATTCGTTCATTCTCTCTCTCTCTCTCTCTCTCTCTCTCTCTCTCTCTCTCTCTCTCTCTCTCTCTCTCTCTCTCTCTCTCTCTCTCTCTCTCTCTCTCTCTCTCTCTCTCTCTGCAATCATCCATCCAAAGGCGACTTCAGCGTCCTATAACAACTGGGAGCGACCTATCACTGGTATTTTTAAAGCGACTGGTTGTGGGTTTGTTTCTTTACCTGAAGATTATTTCCACATACAGGTGTATGTATGGTGGTGGCGCTTTTAAACTGAACAATGGACAACAACTCAACATCAACAATCACATCCTCCAGCATTTAAGCCCCGGTCTAGCCAAGAATCCGCATCTGCTTAGCCTCTAATAATAATAATAATAATAATAATACCGTTATTATATAGGCGCTTTTTTCTCAATTTTTGGGCGAATCGACTCAAAGCGCCGGGAACTGAAACCCAACACGCACACTCACGTAACAGACACGGATTTACGCCAGTTAAGACAAACACAGTACAAGACAGACGAAGGGCCAGTTCAGCTACTGAAGTTACAGAGATTTTTTTGATCGCTTGTATTTAAATTTGTAAAGTGGCCTGAATCCGGTACCAAAGTGTGGGGGGTGGGGGGGTGGGTGGGGGGTGGAAGAACCGGAGTACCCGGAGAAAGAACCCCCGACCTCTACAGACTAAACACCATCCAGCTACCAAAGAAATAGAGCCTCATGCCTCCAGAAAGACGAAAGTGCTCAGCAGCATGTAAGTTATTTGCTGTTAAATGTACATCCGTGATCCAAGGGCAGAGGGGATGCTCAGGAGGTCCGTCTCCCCCGGCGGTATGGCAGGCATTCCAACAGAGGCGTAAGTCTTACTCCGTCCCTCACCCAGCCCATTCCAGCTGCAAGAGGCTTAGATTCTCATGAGCCCCTGCGAAAGCAGGGGCTCATGAGAATCTAAGTCTCTAGCCCGGAAGGTCTGGGTGATATTATTTACGTCTCTGCGCCTAAGATGTAACAGTTGTGGAGTTTGAAGCCTGCGCTGATAGCGAGATAGGGAAGACGGAACGCGGGGAAATGACCCATTGAGTGTTTTCTGTGAGACCCATCAGCGCTTGTGCCTTACGTTTCCTCCCATCCACCCAGCAGCGAACTTCTTCCATCTGCAAGGGACGTAGATCCTCATCAGCCCCTGCAGAATGCCGCTGGGACCGATAAAGATTTGTCTCCTGCCTACAAGGGCTTGTAGGTATTACAGTTTCTTGCCCGGCATGCATCTGTACATTGGAGTGTGTTCTCTCTCCACACTGAGTAGGCAAGATGCTTTTACAAGCCTACTGAAGGACTTCGAGTTCTTCAAAGCTACGGGCTTCCCGTGCCTTTACAAGCCTACTGTCGAGTTCTTCAAAGCTACGGGCTTCCCGTGCCGCAACAAGCCTACTGTCGAGTTCTTCAAAGCTACGGGCTTCCCGTGCCGCAACAAGCCTACTGTCGAGTTCTTCAAAGCTACGGGCTTCCCGTGCCGCAACAAGCCTACTGTCGAGTTCTTCAAAGCTACGGGCTTCCCGTGCCGCAACAAGCCTACTGTCGAGTTCTTCAAAGCTACGGGCTTCCCGTGCCTTTACAAGCCTACTGTCGAGTTCTTCAAAGCTACGGGCTTCCCGTGCCGCAACAAGCCTACTGTCGAGTTCTTCAAAGCTACGGGCTTCCCGTGCCGCAACAAGCCTACTGTCGAGTTCTTCAAAGCTACGGGCTTCCCGTGCCGCAACAAGCCTACTGTCGAGTTCTTCAAAGCTACGGGCTTCCCGTGCCGCAACAAGCCTACTGTCGAGTTCTTCAAAGCTACGGGCTTCCCGTGCCGCAACAAGCCTACTGTCGAGTTCTTCAAAGCTACGGGCTTCCCGTGCCGCAACAAGCCTACTGTCGAGTTCTTCAAAGCTACGGGCTTCCCGTGCCGCAACAAGCCTACTGTCGAGTTCTTCAAAGCTACGGGCTTCCCGTGCCGCAACAAGCCTACTGTCGAGTTCTTCAAAGCTACGGGCTTCCCGTGCCGCAACAAGCCTACTGTCGAGTTCTTCAAAGCTACGGGCTTCCCGTGCCGCAACAAGCCTACTGTCGAGTTCTTCAAAGCTACGGGCTTCCCGTGCCGCAACAAGCCTACTGTCGAGTTCTTCAAAGCTACGGGCTTCCCGTGCCTTTACAAGCCTACTGTCGAGTTCTTCAAAGCTACGGGCTTCCCGTGCCGCAACAAGCCTACTGTCGAGTTCTTCAAAGCTACGGGCTTCCCGTGCCGCAACAAGCCTACTGTCGAGTTCTTCAAAGCTACGGGCTTCCCGTGCCACAACAAGCCTACTGTCGAGTTCTTCAAAGCTACGGGCTTCCCGTGCCGCAACAAGCCTACTGTCGAGTTCTTCAAAGCTACGGGCTTCCCGTGCCGCAACAAGCCTACTGTCGAGTTCTTCAAAGCTACGGGCTTCCCGTGCCACAACAAGCCTACTGTCGAGTTCTTCAAAGCTACGGGCTTCCCGTGCCGCAACAAGCCTACTGTCGAGTTCTTCAAAGCTACGGGCTTCCCGTGCCGCAACAAGCCTACTGTCGAGTTCTTCAAAGCTACGGTCTTCCCGTGCCGCAACAAGCCTACTGTCGAGTTCTTCAAAGCTACGGTCTTCCCGTGCCTTTACAAGCCTACTGTCGAGTTCTTCAAAGCTACGGGCTTCCCGTGCCTTTACAAGCCTACTGTCGAGTTCTTCAAAGCTACGGGCTTCCCGTGCCTTTACAAGCCTACTGTCGAGTTCTTCAAAGCTACGGGCTTCCCGTGCCGCAACAAGCCTACTGTCGAGTTCTTCAAAGCTACGGGCTTCCCGTGCCGCAACAAGCCTACTGTCGAGTTCTTCAAAGCTACGGGCTTCCCGTGCCTTTACAAGCCTACTGTCGAGTTCTTCAAAGCTACGGGCTTCCTGTGCCGCAACAAGCCTACTGTCGAGTTCTTCAAAGCTACGGGCTTCCCGTGCCGCAACAAGCCTACTGTCGAGTTCTTCAAAGCTACGGGCTTCCCGTGCCTTTACAAGCCTACTGTCGAGTTCTTCAAAGCTACGGGCTTCCCGTGCCGCAACAAGCCTACTGTCGAGTTCTTCAAAGCTACGGGCTTCCCGTGCCTTTACAAGCCTACTGTCGAGTTCTTCAAAGCTACGGGCTTCCCGTGCCGCAACAAGCCTACTGTCGAGTTCTTCAAAGCTACGGGCTTCCCGTGCCGCAACAAGCCTACTGTCGAGTTCTTCAAAGCTACGGGCTTCCCGTGCCGCAACAAGCCTACTGTCGAGTTCTTCAAAGCTACGGGCTTCCCGTGCCTTTACAAGCCTACTGTCGAGTTCTTCAAAGCTACGGGCTTCCCGTGCCGCAACAAGCCTACTGTCGAGTTCTTCAAAGCTACGGGCTTCCCGTGCCGCAACTAGCCTACTGTCGAGTTCTTCAAAGCTACGGGCTCCCCGTGCCGCAACAAGCCTACTGTCGAGTTCTTCAAAGCTACGGTCTTCCCGTGCCGCAACAAGCCTACTGTCGAGTTCTTCAAAGCTACGGGCTTCCCGTGCCGCAACAAGCCTACTGTCGAGTTCTTCAAAGCTACGGGCTTCCCGTGCCGCAACAAGCCTACTGTCGAGTTCTTCAAAGCTACGGGCTTCCCGTGCCGCAACAAGCCTACTGTCGAGTTCTTCAAAGCTACGGTCTTCCCGTGCCGCAACAAGCCTACTGTCGAGTTCTTCAAAGCTACGGGCTTCCCGTGCCGCAACAAGCCTACTGTCGAGTTCTTCAAAGCTACGGGCTTCCCGTGCCGCAACAAGCCTACTGTCGAGTTCTTCAAAGCTACGGGCTTCCCGTGCCGCAACAAGCCTACTGTCGAGTTCTTCAAAGCTACGGGCTTCCCGTGCCTTTACAAGCCTACTGTCGAGTTCTTCAAAGCTACGGGCTTCCCGTGCCGCAACAAGCCTACTGTCGAGTTCTTCAAAGCTACGGGCTTCCCGTGCCGCAACAAGCCTACTGTCGAGTTCTTCAAAGCTACGGGCTTCCCGTGCCGCAACAAGCCTACTGTCGAGTTCTTCAAAGCTACGGGCTTCCCGTGCCGCAACAAGCCTACTGTCGAGTTCTTCAAAGCTACGGGCTTCCCGTGCCGCAACAAGCCTACTGTCGAGTTCTTCAAAGCTACGGGCTTCCCGTGCCGCAACAAGCCTACTGTCGAGTTCTTCAAAGCTACGGGCTTCCCGTGCCGCAACAAGCCTACTGTCGAGTTCTTCAAAGCTACGGGCTTCCCGTGCCGCAACAAGCCTACTGTCGAGTTCTTCAAAGCTACGGGTCTTCCCGTGGCCGCAACAAGCCTACTGTCGAGTTCTTCAAAGCTACGGGCTTCCCGTGCCGCAACAAGCCTACTGTCGAGCTTACTGTCCGAAAGCTAGTCTTCAAAGCTACGGGCTTCCCGTGCCGCAACAAGCCTACTGTCGAGTTCTTCAAAGCTACGGGCTTCCCGTGCCGCAACAAGCCTACTGTCGAGTTCTTCAAAGCTACGGGCTTCCCGTGCCGCAACAAGCCTACTGTCGAGTTCTTCAAAGCTACGGGCTTCCCGTGCCGCAACAAGCCTACTGTCGAGTTCTTCAAAGCTACGGGCTTCCCGTGCCGCAACAAGCCTACTGTCGAGTTCTTCAAAGCTACGGGCTTCCCGTGCCGCAACAAGCCTACTGTCGAGTTCTTCAAAGCTACGGGCTTCCCGTGCCGCAACAAGCCTACTGTCGAGTTCTTCAAAGCTACGGGCTTCCCGTGCCGCAACAAGCCTACTGTCGAGTTCTTCAAAGCTACGGGCTTCCCGTGCCGCAACAAGCCTACTGTCGAGTTCTTCAAAGCTACGGGCTTCCCGTGCCGCAACAAGCCTACTGTCGAGTTCTTCAAAGCTACGGGCTTCCCGTGCCGCAACAAGCCTACTGTCGAGTTCTTCAAAGCTACGGGCTTCCCGTGCCGCAACAAGCCTACTGTCGAGTTCTTCAAAGCTACGGGCTTCCCGTGCCGCAACAAGCCTACTGTCGAGTTCTTCAAAGCTACGGGCTTCCCGTGCCGCAACAAGCCTACTGTCGAGTTCTTCAAAGCTACGGGCTTCCCGTGCCGCAACAAGCCTACTGTCGAGTTCTTCAAAGCTACGGGCTTCCCGTGCCGCAACAAGCCTACTGTCGAGTTCTTCAAAGCTACGGGCTTCCCGTGCCGCAACAAGCCTACTGTCGAGTTCTTCAAAGCTACGGGCTTCCCGTGCCGCAACAAGCCTACTGTCGAGTTCTTCAAAGCTACGGGCTTCCCGTGCCGTAACAAGCCTACTGTCGAGTTCTTCAAAGCTACGGGCTTCCCGTGCCGCAACAAGCCTACTGTCGAGTTCTTCAAAGCTACGGGCTTCCCGTGCCGGGTCATGATAGATGCGACGTGTGCCGGTGCTCTGTACCCACACTGGTTGTCTCCCTCGATTCGCTACCTAGCGGTAGCGAATCGAAAGAGACAACCAGTGTGTTATGTACCACCCGGCATCGACTGAAGGGCTAAGGAACATGGGTCAAAAGTGGACAAGCAGGAAGTATAAATCCTAGTGTGTCCTTGTAGCGCCGTGTGGGAACTCGCGAGGATAATGGCACTTGCACTTGCACAGATCGCGCTGGTGCAGAAATGTTAGTAACATTGTAGTACAACTGAGCAGCCTGGAGAGGATGAGAGATGGACCATCTCTGATATGACTTGGCACGTGTCGGTCACTGCAGCCATAGATACATCACACACAACTTGAGGTGCATCTCTGTTTAGACGGACATGTTTTCTAGGACGCTTGCTGGTCTTGCGTGGAAAGGGCCCTAACAGGCTGGCGCAAAATTGCAACACCAAATAAAAGACAAAACACCAACTGACAAGGCAGCAAGACTTTCACTCAGATAGCTTTAACCCATATCGTACTGAGGCTAAAAGCTTCAAATTTGTACACAGCCATATGCACGCTACATTATAGTGCTTACAGATAAGGATATAGACCAACGGCTTTAGTTCAAGGGTGGTGCCAGAATAGCTTGGCGCCTAGAGGCGCCAAGCTATTCTGGCACTACCCTTGAACTATTTTAATCAAACTTATTTCACACACTGGTGTATTCCGAATGATAAGGGTTAAAGACCTAAACCAAGGCTATATCATATAACTAATGCATGTACTGAGAGACCTGACATAGATTCAGGAACAATATTACACAGTTCAATGATTTTAAAGTGCAAGCTGAATTATGCAGGCTGACATCATCACTTCACTAACGCAGTGATAGATAAGAGAAGCGGACAACGCCACATAAATCAAATCACGCCGGCCTCGTCAGTCATCAAGACGTATAACAACCACAAACAGCCAAGCACAACACGAGCAAAGAGCAGTACTATGCTGCCACACGGAACTTAAACGTTTTCTGGCCGTAGTTTGGTTATGAAGCGCTCTCAGTTATCTCTGGCGGGGAAAGCCTACCCCATCTGTGCTCGCACGTTTGTAAAACACGGCAAGACGACACTGGCGAAGACAGAAACAAGTGAGGGGAAAACAGCTACAGACACCTGAAGCCAATACCTCCGCCAGGAAAGATACGCGATATGTTTTCACATCTCTCGGCACGGAAAAGCCCCTCGGGTGTAACCATCCATCTGCTAGAGGCATAGATTCTCATGAGCCCCTACATTCGCAGGGGCTCATGAGAATCTATGCGGCCTCTTGCTGGTAACGAACCCTTCCTCAACTGAAGAGGGGAATCGGCGGTTAAGTTTGCAACCGGGGAGGGAAGGCGCCTGAAAGAACAGCCAGCATCAAAGAACGATCCAAGCTATTGCTCTGTTCCGGAGAAGATCCTTTTGAGAACGACACCAGTTGGAGGAGACATGGAACCTCATGAGCCCCCGTAGCCTGTAGAGCTGAGTCAGAACTGTGCACATTTATGCCAAAGTTCCTCTATCGGATGTGTTCATGAGGGGTTAAATCTTTTGCGGATCACAAGCACCATGTCTCCTTGGGTAGTGTATTTGCACACAGAGCCGGGTGTAGCGGAAAAGAGGGAAAATAATTTGTACATTCGCTGCTTTACAAATAAACCGTTTAACTGCTTCCGGTGAGTAAAAACTTAAAAGGGCTCCGGAGCCTGAATCACACGTCATTTCACCTTGAAAACGTCTACGGAACAGCTCCAAGCGATCTCTGGCCACTCCAGACCTGACAGAAAATCCACACCAATGTCTTCGCTTGTTTGCATGCAACAGATCTAAAACTCAGGCAGATACCTCATGGTCTCAACAAATGCCCGAATCTGTTATTGTGAATCTTGTGGCCTAGAGCCGTACGGCCCTAACTAACAGGTCCCGAATGCAAATCATGGCTTGCGTTGGTTATTGACCCCTGGACTACGCAAAACTTATTTCTGAAATCTGTGTTACCTCATTGTGCCCCAAGACCGAAATCCCCAAATTTTGCCGCTGTTCTCTGAAGACTGCATCGCAGTGCAGGACACAGATTGACCATGATAGTTCAAGGTTCCCATAGGCGCCAAGCCATCCTGGCATCACGCTTGAACTATCATGGTCTATCCTTATCGTGCTGTGGCGCGTCTGGGGTAGAATGAGTTAACAACCATATCGCTCGTTAAGGGACATGGAAAGAAACTGACCTCAGCAAGAGACACAGATCCTCATGAGGCCCCGCGATCGCGGGGGCTGATGAGGATCTATGTCTCTTGCATTTGGATAGTCTTGGCCAAGTTTTCCTTGGCTGCGAAGGGGTTACTCATTGGATCATTCAGTTGGCGCATAAAGTGGCAAAGCCTCACGTCTAGAGCCGATCACAGAGTCCCAAATAGCTCAGGCGGCTAAGCGTCGGAGCAGGAGAGCGAAGGGAATCGCGGCCGGGTCGTGGGTTCGAATCCCCGTCCCGGCCCCGGTAGGTGGACTCGCAATCCAAGGCGGAAAAGACGGGCTTGTTCAATAGCATGTCCGTTGAAAGGTCCTGGTCAGTAAATCAAAGTGGCACAGTTGGAGTGCGCCTGAGTTGATCAGTGTTCAGGTCGTACTCCATAGGTAATAGATTTCCCTGTCCCCCATAACCCGCCCGTCAGGGCCGTCCATTGTCACTTCGGTGCCGTGGACGTTAAACCCGAACTAACCAACCAACCATCGAGCTAGGTTCGAAGGAATTTTGGTGGACGCGACTGATTTTGACACCGAGATGCGCGAAGACTTGAAATACCACCTGAATCGGACTGCACTGACCGCTGCCGGACTTGACTGCACTGACCGCTGCCGGACTTGAGCAAACCGACATTCGCTTGACTCATTCCACACCAGGACCGAAATCGGCAAATTTGGAAGTGGCCAGTGCCCCCGGAAGACTGTACTACTGACACGTCTGGCAACAGATCAAGCGTGATAGTTCAAGGGTTGTGCCAGAATAGCTTGGCGCCTATGGTTCTGGCACAACCCTTGAACTATCGCGCTCAATTTATGTCTTGCCGTGGCGTGTCGGAGTTGAAGGAGTTAATTTGCCACGCGGCACTACTGACTTGTGGGAAAGAATGACCAAAGAGATGGTTGAACAATGAAACCCTTACTTCTGTTCTTTTCAATGAGCACATACTTAGTTCTGGTTTATCTTTGCTAGCAAGAGGCACAGATCCTCATGAGCCCCTGTACAATACAGGGGTTCATGAGGCTCTATTGCTCTTGCAGACGGCGGACATGGGTGTGTTTCTCTGGGTACACAGACAGTCGAGCGTTCCGCACTGGCGGCGTGGATACATGGCCGTGGCGAAAACAATCAGGACGAGACAGTAAATGTCGGAGGTAAATCATAAGAGACACAGCTGCTGCCAGCAGCATCACACCCACGATTATTCCGTGTGCTGATCTGTGATTCTGGACCAGCGAACACGGCATTTGAGCCGAACTGACGACCTCGAGACTGACAACACTGGTACAACAGCTCTGTTCCGCCGGTTAATCTTGGTGTATGTTGAAATTGATAACCTTTGTTATGTTTGTGCTTCGCAATATCCGTACCCGTTCCATTTCCCACAACACGGTCTTCCTGCCTGCCAGAGTCAACGGTGGGCTGTTGAAAACAATGAGATAACAGAAAACCAGTGAGGAAAAGTGTGCACACCATTGAAGTTCGTCAAGTAAACCTGTTGGTATCCAGACAAAGAATACAAAGACGTTTAGCGTCTTCTCAGTGATCGAGTCAGATGGACAGGACAGGACTGGCGTGGGGAAGTGCGGCGGTGGGGAAGTGCGGCGGTGGTCAAACGGATGAGTGAAACAAAGTTGGTTTTGGTTGAGGTCAATACTGTCCATATATGTCTCTGAAGTCGGACTGTACTAAACTGATACGGCAACCCTCGTCAACATTTAAAACACTCCACAATTTGCAAGTCAGCAGTGTGTGTGTGTGTGTGTGTGTGTGTGTGTGTGTGTGTGTGTGTGTGTGTGTGTGTGTGTGTGTGTGTGTGTATGTATGTGTATGTGTGTGTGAGAGAGAAATGAAATGAAATGAAATGAAATGAAAATGAAAATTTATTTCTCAACGATAAATGATTAGGTACATAGACCTGTTTTCAGTCATGTCCTTGCACACACACACACACACACACACACACACACACACACACACACACACACACACACACACACACACACACGCACGCAAGCACTCACACAGACACAGACACACACACACACACACACACACACAATGCCTGGAGAAAAAAGAAAAAGTAGTTAAGTAGTAGTAGAGAGAGAGAGAGGGAGAGAGAAAGACTGAGAGAGAGTAAAATGCACGCACTTGAGACTTTATCTGCAATTCGCACGGTTTCACAAACGACTTCAAGAGCCGAGACTGAGTTCGCCAAGAAAACAGTACACATCTTCCCCGGAAGCCAACAGTCGGAGTTAAAGGGGAATAAAAGAGAATTTATACCTTTCTCGTCTGTCCTTGCAATCATAATTTCAGGGAAGCTCGAATAAACATCTTTGCACCCTGGCCTCCCCTCCTCCTCCCAGCTACAGCGCTCACAGCGAAGAAAGAGTCGATGGGGGAAGAGTGTGTATCCGCAAGAGTCGTCTTGGCACCCTCGTGTGGTTCGCTCATATCACCTTTACGATGGCAGAAAATGTCGAATCTCTTCACTGTCCTCCCCGCCCCCTCTTTCAAGCTGCTTCTGTTGCTGGGGGAAAGGTACAATTGCGGGCTAAAAACGTGCTACACAGAGGCAGCAACATTGAGCAAGACCGTGCCTAGGCCTCTGCGGCGATGCAAAAAAAAAAAAAAAAAAAAAAAATCCTTTCTTCATTACCTCTCAGACCTAGAACATTGCAGATTTTATTTTCCGCACACTCTCACCACAAACACCGCCACCCAACTGCAAGAGGCACAGAGCTACATGAGCCCCCGCAACTGCGGGGGCTCATGTAGATCTATGTCTCTTGTTAGCCTAAATAGCACTTACTGTCCTCCGGCGAAGGAGGTCACAAGACGTTCAATCACAGAAGGAGAAGGAACGTTTTCTTGGATTCCTCTTCCCAACATCGCAATCCACTTGCAAAGGTTTGGAAATGCGAGGTTTTCCTGGCCGTCGAAACTGCAGCTCTCAGAACCGTTATTTATAGTGATTTTACGACAACCGTGCCGCAAACTGGCTGCTAAATCTGCATCACGTACGACATTGCCGACAGACGGCAATCAATGGCTGTTCAAAATGGCGGCCGCTGGAAGGAAACGTTCCGCGAAGTGGTGTGATAGGGTAATGCCCCAAATTGCAACACAGTTACAGACATGGTGAAATGGAGAAAACTTGGCATGCATTTAGCTCTGTGGTTATTATTTTCCTCCTCTATCGCTTACATGGGGATTCGCTATGTGACATTTAGGATGTAATATGCATTCCGCTAGCTTTTTTTTTTTTGCGGCTTTTTCTATCAAACGCCCAATGCTGCTTTTCTGCCGTCTTTTAACAAAATGGGTCATGCTACGGGCGAGAAAAATCCACGAAAATGCAATACATACAGTTTACTGCCTTGCGGCTAAAACAAAAACTGATCGAGAGCATTAGTGTACGTGGATTTCCGTTAATTCTTTCTAGAAAACGATGACGTAGCACATGACTTTAGAGCAGGCAACCGTTAACCCAGTCACTGCCAGTGGACACAAAATGTGAGCGTGGTGCAGTGGTTAAGGCGCCTGCCACCAATGCTAAAGGTGGAGGTTCGAGACCAGGTTCCGGCGTCGGACTTTTCTCCTCTAGTGTCACCGTCAGGGCGGACCGTCGGGGGTTCTTTCTCCGGGTACTCCGGTTCTTCCACCCCCTCCACTTCGGTACCGGTTTCAGGCCACTTTAGAAATTTCAAATACAAGCGATCAAAATTTCCGAAACCTCAGTAGCCGAGCTGACCCTTCGCACCACGTGAATGTCCTGTGTTTGTCTTGCATTGTGTTTGTCTTCAGAGTGTATGCGTGTGTGTCACGTGAGCGTGCGTATTGGGTTTAGTTCGCGGCGCTTTGAGCTGATTCGCAGAATTGGGTAAAGCGCCTGTATAATGACCGGTATTATTATTATTATTATTATTATTATTATTATTATTATTATATTATTATTATTATTATTATTATTATTATTATTATTATTATTGTGTTTTTGAAATCATTGTAAATTCAGTCAAAGCTCCCCAGGCGTCAGAGAGACATGGATACAAACTGGTTTCAGCAAGAGGCTAAGATCTTCATGAGCCCCCCCCCCCTCCGCTACTACGGGGGCTCATGAGGATCTATACCTCTTTGCATTTGGGTGGTGTTCAGTTTTTCTCTGCAGTAAAGGGTTAACTCATTCAACCCCAGACCGAAATCCCCAAATTTTGCCGTTGTCCTCTGAAGACTGCACTTTAGTGCAGGACACAGATCGACCATGATAGTTCAAGGGTGATGCCAGAATAGCTTGGCGCCCATAGGCGCCAAGCTATTCTGGCATCACCCTTGAACTATCATGGTCGACCCTTATCTTGCTGTGGTGTGTCTGGGGTAGAAAGGGTTACGAAATACCGCTACGTCGTGACTGCTTGTCATTTCCAGCTTCGTCAAATTACTATAAACAGGGTTGTCTCCGTCTGGGCTTCCAGCTATCAGGCACTACCCTTTGAATAGCAAAGTGAATACGTCTCGTGCTTTTTCCTTCTTTTTTGTTTTTGCCGGAAATGAACAAGTGCTTTCTTTTTTTTCTGCAGTTCGATGATGAAAGGAATGAAGTCGGCGTGCAACGCAATAAAAATAATAATAATAATAAAAATAAAAACGTCCACTGCTCCGGCTTCTGAGATGAATAAATATAAGGTCACACTGGGTGTCGCCTTTGATTCCCTACCGCTGATCAGCCGGGTAGCGAATCGAGGAGACAACCGGTGTGAATGTGATATAAGGGTTGGAAAAACGGTCCTATTTGAATAATCTGACGCCAAACTTCAGGACTGATGCATACAGTTTTATCTCAGCAGACCTTTCCGCGCCGCTTGCCAATGAGAACTAACGGTTAGACTGTATGATGGTACGAGCCAGACTTTGAATTCATCGTCTTCAACAGTCCTTTAGCAAGCGCGTCTGCAAGAGGCATAGATTCTCATGAGCCCTGCAAATGTAGGGGCTCAAGAGCATCTATGCGGCCTCTTGCCAGCAGAGATTAGCTCTATTTTATATCCTTGCCACAGTTCTGCATCTAGTCAAATTCACTTCTGCAAGAGCCACAGAGGATCACAGTCTCGCAGGGGTTCATGCGACTGTACGCATCTGGCTTAACAGAGACTGACTCATTTATATCGTGAACATCAAAATGTGGTTGGTTAGTTAGGGTTTAACGTCCACGGTACCGAAGTGATAATGGACGGCCCTGACGGGCGGGTTATGGGGAACAAGGAAATCTGTTGCCTATGGAGTACGACCTGAACACTTATCAACTCAGGCGCACTCCAACTGTGCCACTTTAATTTACCAGGACCTTTCAACGGACATGCTATTGAACAAACCCGTCTTTTCCCCCTGGATTGCGAGTCCAGCTACCGAGGCCGGGACGGGGATTCGAACCCACGACCCGGCGATTCCCTTCGCTCTCCTGCTCCGACCCTTAACCGCCTGAGCTATTTGCGGACTCACACCAGAATGTGAGGCATGCAACATAGCTATCGAGGAAACAGCTACGCCTCTTCATGTATGGCCGAATTATTCTCAGTTCAGTCATCGGGGATTTGGTTTTCAAACGTCAAGGGAAGGAATGGGTCCCCGTAAACGGTCCAGTGGTTTTGCAGTCCGTGACTCACAGGTCCCGGCTCACAAGTCAGCGCGGCGTAAGCGATCAGGAGGCAGCGGGCCCTTTACGACTGATCACAAACGACACCCATTAGCCGTGATATACGCGCGGGGTTCGATCGCTGCCCGACCAACAGTTTTATGGCATTGTCCACGCGCTGACCCCAGGGGCCTCTAACGTCTCTAACAGCCACAGGCTCACCCTCCAAACCCTTCCTGTTTTGAACGAGGCCAAAGAAGTAAATGTTTCAAGTAAGAGGCATAGATTACCATGAGCCCCTGCGGCCGCAGGGGCCCATGAGAATCTATGTCTCTTGCAAATTGATGAAGAATGTCAGTTGAGGGAATTATAATCGGACTAGGATCTCTGACGTACACTGAAATCTTTTCACTGAGAGGAAGATCGGTGCAAAACATTAGAGTAGATACATCAAGCAAGAGACTTCATCGTGCGTCAGCAAGGGTTGATGAGACTCTGTGTCTCTTGCAGAAGAAAAGAGCATGCTGGGGGAGATTTATATTGGCACAAAGGTCTCAGACGTACACGTCGTTTGATTCCCGTCTGACGAGTTAGCCATTTTGCCGAGACGCTTTTTGACTCCGGCTTTAGAGAGGCAACTAGGGGACGCAACAGTTCGCCATTTTACACAGAAACGTTGTTTGTTTTTGTTTTTTTTTTTTTTGTACTTCGTCAGCTAGCAGAAATAAAGTGACAAGAAGACGCAACAAGTATCATTGTGTTGAGTTCTGTCGAGGACACTAAAGACAAATGTGTCTTTTTTTTTTAAACAGGGAACATACTTGGGGACGCAACAATTATATACTTAGAAGCCACGTTTCGAGGCACATTTGATTATAAAGATTTTGCCATTTTGCAGCAAACAAATCAGTGTAACGATTGCCATTCAGACGAGGCCCATTTTGACATGTATTTATGAAGAATTTCCCGAAACGCCAAGCGGCTTCACAAGCCCTTCCGCTGCTGTCGCTTTTATCTCAGATCTGGAGGGCAACTTCTAAAAGACAAGAGGAAAAACAGCTGGCCATTTTGCACGGTGCTCTTTGACTCAAACGTGGAGAGCTCTTCTGGCATGACAAAGGGACGCAACAGCTCCCTGAGGCGACTGCTTGCAGAACTGTTGATTGGGGAGTCCCTGCGTGGTGATCGGCTGTACGGGCAAGCGGCATTAAAGTTAGACGCTTCACTCCCACATAAATTCCTCCGTCTGCGAAGAAGATATCGACAAATGGTGCCAAACATTGTCAGCAAAAAGCATAGATTTGCATGAGGCCCTGCGGCTGCAGGGCCTCATGCAAATCTGTGCTTTTTGCAGATGGGAAGAGGTG